>VWZG01009936.1:370444-502616 GCA_013396735.1 Grallaria varia | reverse complement strand
CCCTCCGGTGTGCCCGGCATGTCCCGCTGCCCCTCCGGTGTGCCCGGCATGTCCCGCTGCCCCTCCGGTGTGCCCGGCATGTCCCGCAGCCCCTCCGGTGTGCCCGGCATGTCCCGCTGCCCCTCCGGTGTGCCTGGCATGTCCCGCTGCCCCTCCGGTGTGCCCGGGCTCTCCCGCTCACCCTCCGGTGTGCCCGGCATGTCCCGCAGCCCCTCCGGTGTGCCCGAGCTCTCCCGCTCACCCTCCGGTGTGCCCGGGCTCTCCCGCTCACCCTCCGGTGTGCCCGGGCTCTCCCGCTCACCCTCCGGTGTGCTCTCACCACTCTCCCTCAAGCCCCGCGGTGTGCCCGGTGTGCCCCCGGTGTGACATGAAGCCACCGCCATGTCCCTGCACCGCATCTGCCTGTCCCCAAAGCCACCTCCACAGGCACCTGCTGAGGGGCTGCATCCCCACTGTCCCCAAACCACTGTCATGTCTCCCTGACGTGTCTCCTCCATCCCCGAAGCCACCATCGCACCTCCTTGAAATGTCCCCACTGTCCCGCAAACCATCATCGTGTCTGCTTGGTGTGGGGCTGCATTCCCATTGCACGCAAAGCCACCATCTCGTCCCCCCACACTGTGTCCCTGCTGTCCCCAAAACCACCATCACGTCACCCCACACTGTGTCCCTGCTGTCCCCAAAACCACCATCACATCCCCCCACACTGTGTCCCTGCTGTCCCCAAAACCACCATCACATCCCCCCACACTGTGTCCCTGCTGTCCCCAAAACCACTGTCATGTCCAACTGCTGAGGGATTGCATCCGTAGTGTCCCCAAACCACCATCACGCCTCCCTGCCATGTCCCCACTGTCCCCAAAATTACCATCACATCTACCTGCTAAGGGGCTACATTCCCACTGTCCCGAAAGCCACCATCCTATCCTCCACATTGTGTCCCTGCTGTCCCCAAAGCCACCATCTCATCCCCGGGCTAAGGGGTTGCATCCATAGTGTTCCCAAACCACCATCACACCTTTTTGCTGTGTCCCCACTGTCCCCCAAAACTCCATCATGTCCACCTGTCGAGGAGCTGCATTCGCACTGTCCCCAAAGCCACCATCTCATTCCCCGCACTGTGTCTCTGCTGTCCGCAAACCACTGTCACACATCTGTTGTGTCCCCTCTGTCCCCAGTCACCATCACACCTTCTTGCTGCATCCTCACCGTCCTCAAAAAGGCCACCGCGTCCACCTGCTGAGGGGCTGTCCCCAAAGCCATCACATCCCCCTACTGTGACCCCTCTGTCCCCAAAGCCACCATCATACCTTCTTGCTGTGTCCCCACTGTCCCCAAAGGCATCATGTCATTCCCCCATTGCATCCCTGCTGACCCCAAAGTCACTGTCACATACCCCTACTATGTCTCCTCTATCCCCACACCTTCCCTCTCTGTCCCTGCTGTCCCCAAAGCCACCATCACGTGCTGTCACTGTGTCCCTGCTGTCCCCAAAGCCACCATCACTTGCTGTCAGTGTGTCCCTGCTGGCCCCAAAGCCACCATCATGCCTTCCTGCTCTGTTCCCTGTCTTCCTAAAGCCACTATCACACACTCCTACTGCGCCCACCCTTATGTCCAAAGCCATCACAGCATCCCCTCACTGAAGGGCTGTGTGCCTTCTGTCCCCCAAACAATCATCACGTCCCCCCAAACGCGTCTTGTTCATCCTCAAAGCCACCACCACATCCTCCAGTGGGTCCCCTCCATCGCCAGCGCTATTGTCACTCCCCAGGGCCGTGTCCCTGGCGGGCCTGACCCCCCTTACCTGGGCAGTGGCACAGCTCTTCCACGCTGCAGTGCTCATTTTCACTCCTGTTTTGCAACAGAAGATCGTGTACGGAATGTGGGCGCAATGTGAAGCAGATGAGCGAGTAAATCATGAAGCCGCCGTACATGTTCTGCATACTGCAAACGAGGAGCTAATTTCCTGGCAGGCGGCTTCAGGATGCTTCAAGTCAGTGGCTGCCGACTCGGCCCTTAGAAACCTCTCAGGCTGTGTCTGCAAACAACCCTGCTCCTTTCTGACTTTAGCATCTGACTCCCACAAATACACATAATTGAGTTATGCATTTTGTCAGGGTGAGCGGAAAACAACCAGCAACCACCGGATCACTGAAGAAAACAAACCCAATCTCTTTTTTCTTTTCTTTTTTTTTTCTTTTTAATTCAGCATTTTATGGGGGTTTGGTGACATTTTGTCAAGCGTGAGCTCAACCAGCAGCAGACAGAAGCAGCTGAGGGTTGTTTATTGCACACAGAGTGGCCCTCCCTGACAGCAGCACTAATGGAAATGACACTAATAAAACTGTCGTGTTCGTGGTCTGAGCAGCAAAGTGTGAGCCCTGATTTCTGTGCCCTGTTCTGACAACCACTTCCCCAGTGACCACCAGCAGATCACTTTGCCTCCCTTCCTAGTTACCACCACTGATTCATAGTTGAGATCAATTAGTTAATGTTTGCAAAGTCAGTTGAAGATGACAAAGTATTACATACTGCTAATAAAACCATAATGATCCCACTGTTAAACATTAAACACACAATGAGGTGTAAAAAAAAATACCACATTTATGGAAAATTCCTCTTGCTGCGAGGACAAAGGATTAGCTCCTAAAAAAAGAAGGACGAGCTCAAATTTGCACCACAGGATTGTGTCTCAGGGGTTTGGCTTCTGTTTAGGTCTTTGCTACCGATTATTTGTGTGTCCCTGGACACATCACTTGGGCCAGCAGTTGCTGACCCACCCGAACTGGGCAACTTCATCCAGAGCTAGCCAAAAATCACCAGAAGCTTTTGGAAAGTGCTGGTCTTTTTCGTTTTGTGCCTCCATTTCCCAGTCTGCTAAATGGGATGAGGATTGCAGCTGTGTAGCCTGATTTTTGCAGGCAAGATAATAAAGGAGTGAGCAAACCCTGGCAACATGGTCATTAGAAGCCTGGAGAGCTGTGCTGCTCGTGAGGCACGTCACACCACAGTGCAAGGAATAAAAGTGGGGGTGTGGGACTTTCTAGGAGATTTTTCTTGGCAATGAGTCTTGCTTTAGATGTAAAACTGGTAGCTGTGCCACTGGTAGGGCTCCGGGTCGCCGTATGTAGAGCAGTGCATGTCTGATGCTCTGACCTACAGGCAAGAAGGAAGAAAGGAACCAGGAAAACCACGTTTGTCTGTAGCTTTGGGCCTGCACGGGGCCACATTCATGGTGATGAGGCACCGGTGTTTCTGGCAGGGCAGAAGCCATGGGTGGAGAGTTGCACAACAGGAGCTCCAGGCAGTTTAGGATCTGGCATAGCAATCTTCGAGAGGAGAATTCTCCAAAAAGAGCAGCCCTTTGACAAGGTATCCCTCATTTCCTCAACCAAACTGCCCTTTGCAAGGAGCACGCCTGAGCTGCAACAGCCTATTGCATCTTCCTCCTGAAATCTGATGCTGCCCTGCTTTGCTGGCAATCAGTTGATGTCTGCAGAAAAGCTGAATCACGAAACAGAGGTTATAAGCAAGGTTATTTTTAACGAAGAAATGAATCCTACATCATGCAGAAGTCGGAGCAAGGGACTGTCAGGAAGGGCTCGCAGGTCTTGCTTCTGCCCTGATGTTCTTGTGTCCTGGAGCAAATTAAAATCTCTCTAAGCTTTAATTTACCTCCTTGTAACATGGACAAAGCGGCAGACTCCAGTTGTGCTTTCTTTGTACAGCAAAGCTCCTGGTGTGACAGTACAGCGGTGCTGGGAGCCGTGTGATGCCAGGGGCTGGCTTGCACTGCCGCCCGGCACCTTGCAGAGCTATTTTCAGCCATGCAAAATGATCACATGCAGTATTTCAACAATGTTCATAGACATTTTGAATGCAGAGAGAGACTACCCAGTCTGATTCCCCACTCCCATATTTCACAGTCTTACATTTCAATTCCCACATGCAGCCCAGTAACTTCTGCTTCATTTTAAAGCTCGCTGCAAACTCAAAATAGTCAAGTTTTGTATCCCAGGCACTCCTGCTGTGTCCTTCAGGCACTGGAGTGCTGCAGGGTGTGTGTTGTAGATACCCAGCCCAGGAGGAGGGAAGATGGGTCTGCTACACCTACAGCTAACTGGGAAGTTTTCTGGTCATGCCACTTCTCTTTCTCACACTTAAATTCTTCCAAGAAAAGCTTATTTCATTTTCCCTAGGAAAGATGCCTCAGTTCAAGGAAGCAAGGGACTGACTCTGGGACTGGCCAGGCTTCCATACACTTCTCAGGAAATATGAACAACTCCACGTACAGATCCTTGCAAACCTGTCTTCTCTGCTCCCTGCCCGAGTTAGCAAGTGCTTTGGGTGTGACTTCCCAACATCACAGAGATAACAACTAAGGTGAAAGGACTTTAGATATTTTGAAAATGTTTTGTAAATATGTAGATATAAACACACACATATATTTATGAAATCTTTAGGAGATTGTAAACTTTCCTGCCATACTTATTTACAATGCTTTTAGGGATTTTTGCTGCTGGAGGAGCTTACCTTACCTTTTCTTTGAGATAAATAATGATTTCCACATAGAAAATATCAAACAGAACCCAAAGCAGCAGTGGGTTGGATCCCAAGTGAGTTCTGCTCCCTCTGGCTTATCTTCACCTGCCTGCTGCAGAAGCAGACACCAAACCTGCACCGGCTTGGGACACACACCAGCACCTTGGCACAGGTGCCCAGAACCTCCAGCACAGCCGTGAGAAGTGGAAGAGGACCAGCCTTGAAAGTCAGTTCCCTCTTGCAGGTGCCTGCAAGGACACGTGGCTGCATGCCAGCAGATGGAATAACCATCGCCCCGTGCTAGTTATGGGCCAGGGATGCTGCAAGGCTGCGCTAATTAGTGCTTGAGACGCCTCTGTGATCTGTAGATGAAAGGTGATTTACAGCTGCAAATTATTGCTCTCCTTCATGTCAAGTCTATTATTTTCTAGTGTCCCTTACTTTGACTCACGCCACGTCCCATATTCAGCGTGGGGCAGGTTCCTCTCTGCGGGCAGCCGTAAAGGTGCTTTACATCTCCAGCTGGCTGCACGCTGTGGAAGCCTGTCATCTGCTCGCAGCCTCCATTCAAGGCAGCCTGGCCATGCCCATGCTTGGCTAACTTGGACTGGAGTTTGCACAAAACTGCAACACTTGAAAAGATGACTTAGCTGGTGCGTTCAGAGGGGCTGTATTCAAGGATGGGTACTCAGCTTGGGTTGTGCACTCAACTCTGCGAACAGTCAGAGGACCAGGGAGGAGAAACAGGAATATCCCGAGCCTCTGTGCTTGGGACTGCCCCAGGGAAGGGAAAGAAGCCAGAGAGGGCCAGACTGGGGCCTTTCAGTCTACAGCTTCTCATTCGTGTCCCAAACCTCTTGGGCAGGAATTACAAAGCAGGAAAGGTTAGTGTCTTTGGCAGTTGTCTGGAGGGAAGGGATATTAGGGTGGTTTTGTGAACAGTCCATGGATAGCAGAAGAAGCAGGTATATTCAGTGTCCTTCCCACATTATGCCCCATGGCACATACACCCCATCAGGCTGCAAAGAGCAAGTGACCTTTTGTTCTTCATTTCTAAATAAAACAGCAGAAAGTAGCACATGGTGTAAGGCAGTTGTAACAACAGAGGAAGAAATATCCCTGATACTCCACACCAGAGCAATTCTAGCACAGAATGGAATTCCTTCCCTCTCACTCACCATGCAGCTCTCCAGCTGGGAAGTAAATGACCACTCATACAAGCTGGCACAAGGTAGTCAGGGATCTTTACAGTTGAAGGACATCTCCTACATCCTGCCTAGCCCATGGCAGTTTTCACCTTCTCCCCCCAAGGTTCATGAAATTTTCAACCTTCAAGTGATGAGACTCCCAGGTAGCCTCACGTACCAATGAGCGAGGAGGACTGGATGGGGTCTCTAGTCCTATTGCAGACCTCTCTCCATCACCCTGTTCCCCTGGTTCCACCAAACCTTCCTGGCAGCTGTTTGCCTGTTGGTGAGTTGTTCTGGGGCTGCTGTTACTCTCCTCATGGACAGAACAGTCACACTTTTTCCAGCTTTGGCTTGCTCTCAGCAAACCCATTTGGGTCCCATTTTCGTGAGTGACGTCTGCAGCACAGAAAGGCACTTGCTGCATTGCCTACACTGACAGCTGTGCTACTGTGCTCCCCAAAATGCAGGCTGCTGCAGACTCTTGCCTGTCCCTGCTATCTCTTTAGGGGCCAGCAATGGTAACAGCCCTGTTTGTCCTCTTCAAAAGCCCTGGTAATGTACTCACAGGCTGCCTGTGGATGTGGAGAGCAGAAACAAGGCTGCAGAGCTGCACCCTGGTGGCAGTGTATACACAGACAGAAAGAGACTATTTCAGAAGTGTTTGGGCAAGAGGGCTGATGAAGGCTGCAGGGGTTCTCCGGGCCAGTGTCACCTTCTCACCCACCTGCAGATCCCTTTGTGGATGGCCATGAGACTCGTGGTCCCTGCAGCCCTCGCGGGAGGGACCTGGTGCTTCAGGGTGATGTTGTGACCCGAACTTCCCCTGCTCCACATTCTTGCAGTTCTGTGAATCCTCTGAGATACTAAGAAAGCCACAAGCTAATTCCTTTTCTTTCTACTAAAGGCAGCAAGATGATCAAAAGTGTGAGCTCCAAACACTGTTATGGGAAGCACTCATTCAAGTTCCCACCTGTGCTGCAACAAGCCCCTAGGAAAAAACAGAAAGCAAGACCCCTACCATAAAGTTCTAGCCTAGCCTCTTAACCTGATGTTCTGTTGTATTTTCTTGCTGCAAAGTTTTCTTTAGGTTTTGTCCTGAATTCTTCAACGTGTCAAGGAAGAGGAGCTTTGGGTCCAAAGTTGCTTCTGCATATCACTCACTCTCATGGCAGCAAAACGCAGTGTTTGCTGAGAGGGTCTTGCACTGTATTCCTGCACTTCTCTATGGATCGTACTAACTATGGGAAATTATGAAACCTAACCTCACTCAAGCAAATGCTGATTTTAATGGCCACTGCTGAGTATTAACCTTACACGTGTTACCAAGGAGTGAGCAGAGACACAGGCCATGAGCACTGCTTAGAAAAACAACATTTTACATAAAAGGTCAACAAGCCAGGATCATTTTGATACCTTCAGTAAGATAGATCATGGTAGAGAGCTAAAAATCTTTTATTTTTAGCAGTCAAAGATTCGCAAATAACAGTTTTTAATAACCATAAGTGATGACATCAAACTGCCACACCCCAAACTGAAATCATCCCTCACTTCTGGCAGGTGGGGAGGGATTTCTCAGCTTTCCTCCTCCTTTTAAACCAGCGCTGCAGCAAAGAAACACTGAAAGGTGGTAAAAACACACAATCTTGCGTGGTGGTGACATTGACAGATGTGATGGTGCGGGCTGTACATGACGTTGTGATTTTTTATTAATAACTCTGCACTGCAGAGCTCAGTTAGGAAAAGAAGGAGTGCCTGAGTGCGTGGGGAGGACAGCTTTGTTCTTTGGACTTGCAAGAGAAGGAACGTAGCGTCAAAGGTAGAAACACTGGAGGGGAACAAGACTCACAAAGGAGGCAATGGGTGGTGGGTGGTGGTAAGCATCAGGTACATGCAAACAAGACCCCAGCCATCAGGTATCCAGGCTTTTAAATCAATAAACTTGTATCAGCAACAAGAGGGCAGGAAAAGATGCTCTGAGTTTGTGAGAGCAAATAAGGAAGGTCCAGCAGTTCTTAAAAAAAAAAAAGAGGGTTCTTTGCTGACAAATATGGTGAGATACCCACAGAACAATGCTTGGTCCTTTCCTCCAGCAAAAGGGCGTGTGTGTCCCTCCTGGCCCACACAAGTCACCCGCACAGGGGTGTGCAGAGCCAGGCAAGATGGGCAAGGAGGGAGGGCCTCCTCAGCAGCCACAGAGGGGCTGCCCTGCAGGGAGGACACGGGCAGCTGTAGGAGCAGTGGGGCTCAGCCCCGCAGAGAGCGAGAGTGCCAGCGTGTGATGAACACGCTGTCCCCAGTCACGTCGCTGCACCGCCGAGGGGAAGGAAACCACGCTTCAAAGGGAGGGAGGCAGGAGGGGCCCGAGGTTCCGGGGGCGGCTGCTCCGCGCCCCACTGTTTGTCATCATCCAAAAGAAGAGTGAAAGTTTTTGCTCATGGGATAATTATTAAAGACATTTGGGTCTTGCTTTCACATGCCCTCTTCTTTTTTGTTTTTCTAATTAACTGTAAACCCCATCCTGGCTGCTAAACAGGGATCTGCGGAACTGAAGCTTGTATAAATGTCGTGATTTATGTTCCTTTGGAAGCGAACTGGCATTTCTGAGGAACCCCACCCAAGCCTAGCAAATACCAAGCGAGCGCACTGACTCACTGGCTGCTGCCATTCGCTCCTCTGCCTCGATGGCTGGAGCCTGCAGCCGATTTGGGCACACGTGGGACAGCTGTGGTAAGCGAGCCCCAGTCCCCAGTGACACCCCCTCACACCGGAGAAGTGCCTGCCAAAACCTCTGGCTCCCAGGAGAGGCTCAGAGGGAAGAGCAGCAGCACTGCGAGGCTGAGTCAAGCTGTAATCACCGGAGCAATGCGCTGAAGGAACCAGCGTGCTGGCACAGCCTCTGCCTCCAGCAAGGGCTAAGAACCTGCTGCCAATTCACAAGCATTGAAGTCACCCCAAGGCAGAGGAGAGCCCTGTGGAGCAGCCTGCCTGGCAAGCCTTGGCAGAAGCCCCTTTGCTTTGCTATGCTGTGAGAGAAGCCAGGAGGGTAGACGAGCTTGAGGAAGCTCTCAAAAAGTCCAGTGCTGACTGCAGAAGGATCAGCCAAGGCAGCAATATCTCCTGAGCACCTGACACAGGGGAGCCTAACTCACACAAACAGGTTCAGCCATTTGAAGGTGTGAACTTGGTTAAATAAAAAAAAGTTACCACGTTGTTAAAATGTCCCCTTCCTACTCAGAGCTCTGCTTCCTCACATTAATGCAGTTGTGTTTGGTGACCTGAGCGAAAATAGTCCCTTTAGACTTCAGCACTCCTGCCAGGGTGCAGAGCCACCCTCACACACTGGTTCTTGCCTGGCTCATGGGGCATCTCTCACACTCACACATATCCCATGTACATGAGGCTTCCCTGGGACCGCCAGCTCACTGCCCCATCTGCCCCAAAAGGGCCCCCCTTTCCCACACACCCATGGAGAGCAGCACTGACTGCAGGGGCACCTGATGGTATTTGCCTGGAAGAGCATGTGCTGAGCTCCTACAATTCCCAGATGCCATAAAGTGAACCAGCTGGGCTGGTCTTTCCTTGCTTTTTTTTCACTAGCTATCCATCCAATATCTGCTGTAATAAAAAAGGCAAATCAGAAAACAATGCAGTCTGTTTGCGTGTTGTAAACTGGGAGAACAGCTGCTACTCCTGGGCTAAATGGGAAGTTTTTCCATGACAGCCATAAAAAGCAGAGTTTCTCCATTCAGATGCTGCATCGTATCACAAAGAGTGGTTTCTGTCAGCCTTGATGCTTTTTTCCTAACTGAACTAGGTACAGCAGTGGGGAATAACACACAGGACACAACTCTGTCCCTCAGCACTCAGCTGTGCCTTTGGAGAGCCTGAGATGCACCTGAGAAGGAGAAAATCTGTTTCTCAACAGTGTCCAGCATGCAGGGGAACCCCAACATACACTGTCCCTGGGGCATCCCTCTGAATTGTGGCATCAGGTGCAAACACGGCCAACGCCATCCCTTTGGGAGACCTTTCCTTGCAGATCACAGCACTGACAGACTCTGTGTCTGGCGTGTGCTGCAGGTCATTTTGGAATAATGTCTCCACCTCCAATTTAAAGAAACCTCCCAGGGTCATCAGCAGATTCAGGATGGTAGCTCCCTTTCCTTAGTAAGTCCTCATTTCTTCCTCCAGTGTCACCACTCCAAGCAGAAGCACACGCCAGCCAGGCTTCATCAGAAGCTAAAAGCTGCTTTAAATCTGCTCTTGGATCAGGTTTGGCAGCCCTGTCTGCACACTCCCCACCGTCCCAAAACACACAGAGGCTTGGTTTAAGCATCACTCAGCTAATATTTCTTTTTTTGGTGACTTACCAAAGGTGCACTAATCACTGTGGGAGAGCAGGAGAGGATGGGAAGGATTGCCACACCACCACAGCTCCAACCCATGATCCTCAGATGCGACAGTGTCTGTACCCGACCCCCCGAGCTGCGCATCCAGCCCTGTGCCATGGTTTGGCTGAAATCCTGCAAAGCCCTCCCCACTAGTTAGCTGATGTCTGTTTCTCTCTCCCAGCCTGTTGCTGCATTTGTTTATCCCCAGTGACAGGTCTTTTGGGGACTTGCGGTGTCAGACCCAGGGACCCTTTGAAACTTTACACAGCTGGGGGCACAAGAAGAGCACAGGAACAAGAGGAAAAAAATAAATCGTCGATGTCTGCTCTCAGCTGAGAATAACCCTCTTTGATGGGAGAAAACTTTTGTCCTATTTTCTGTTTTATCAGTGGAACCGCACTTGACAAGACCACTGCTCGGCTTTCCTTTTGTTGTCGTTCAGAGGGAAATATTTCTGCCTTAACAGAGATGATGTTTCCTTGTAGACAGAAAAGCAGCCCGTAGCCGAGCTGCGGCAGAGACAGCTCATCAAAGCTCCAACAAAGCTGCTGTTGTGCTGCTCCGCAGCGAAGCAAACAGCCCACGCCTGTTATCATTTGGGCCTCACATGTGCAGCACAGTAGCCACCTTTAATAACGGCGTGGACTAAAGCCTCACACCCCTGCACTGATCCCGGCTTTGTTCCAGTAACAGCCCCTCTCTTCTCCATCAAGCCACTAATGCAAACAGTCACTGTGCAAATACAGCCCTTGGAGTGGCCGCGTGGCAGGTCCGGGGCTTGCTGTGCGTTACCATCCACAAAGATCCATCAGGACACAGGGATTGTATCACCAGTTCCCAATATTAACTCCCAGACGAGGCAAAACATGATTACCTGTCATCCTAAGCCATCCTTTATAAACAAGCATAATTTAGCTGAGGAAAATGGGACTCAGGAGAAGGTCAGGATCTGGGATTTTGCTGGTAATCTGGAAACTCCCATTCTTTGTTCCCAATGCAAAGAGGGATCGGGCAGAAGCAGAGAAGGTCCCTCTGCCCCAGTCCCAAGGACTCCCCTCTGTGGGAAGTAGATATTGGGAGCTCAGGGGGCTTTAAGAAGAGATCAGGTGAATTTGTGGGTGATGGGCAGGCAGGGACCATGGCAGCTGGAAATTCAGATGAAACAGAGTCCCGAAACTAATTTCCACTCACCTGAAACATTTTAATTGGGCCCTGGATACCCTTAACGGTGGCTGTCCTCCTGAGAACGGGATACTGTGTAAAAGCATCTCCTGGCTGTATACACACTGTTTCAGTGTGCAGGAGGAATACGGGGCAACATCCAAAGGGACCAACATCACCTAACCAGGAACAGGCACAAAAGGCAGTATTTTGATGTGGTTGAAATAAATGAGTTGTTCCCATCTAAAACTCTGACAAATCACCAGCATATTCAAACAATACACTTCACTTTCAATAAAACTGCTCCTCTGACATTCCCAAACAGTTGTTTTCAGGATTTGCTCCTCAAAGACACCAATTCTCCCAGGGGAGAGGGCAGAGGCTGGCAGGGCCCGGGGCTTTGGGGAGAAGGGCAGGAGCCTGGCAGCAGGCTGGGGATTGGTTTTTCCGTGGCTCCCTCTAGTGTGTACAGTTCAAAATGGGATTGAACGCATACATTGGATTTTATGCACTCGATGCAACCTAAAATAGATTTAATACAACAGGCACTTAAAATGTAATTCCAGAGAAAATGCTTGTTCTAGTAGAAATTTTGTCATTTTGCACAGAAAAACAGCTACTGGGGCTGCAGGAGCAGCTGGCTGCATCTCGCTGCTCACAGAGTCTGATTTCCTGTGTTTCTGAACCAAAAATTAAAAGGTCAGAAAGACTCTTCTGTAATAGCAGCTCTGGCCTATTTTTCACCTATTGCTTTTTCATTTATTCGTATCTTCCTCAGGGATTGATCTACCTATTAGAATAATAAGGTTATTTTCTGAGTCTAATCTAGAGAAAATAAATTAAAAAGTCTAAACCTTTCATTAGATCTCAGAGAGACAGAATTTCTCGGTCAAGGAGAGCTGAGACACTCAGGAATAAATGTCCAGCAAATAACATTGATTAATTATGCATATTCATACCCACAGCCACGGACACAGGCAGCCTCCACCAGCAGGCTCACAGAATGCTGCCTGCAAACTAATGTATTAAGTAAATAGCTCTTTTACTGGTCTAAGTAGTCACGTAGTAAAGGAACTCATATTTCCAAGTAGCCATGGAGCAAAATAATAGAAAAGCTGTTAAATTCCAGAGAAAGAGATATTGTATTGTATTGCCTAAATTAAAGCACAAATTGGTATAGATGTAAACATTAAAGTTCTTACCTTCTTCCACTTCTGAATACCAAGCAGAACCTGGCGAGCACATAGAAATCCTTTCAATAAATGCCTCTTTCTGCCCTGGAGGTCAGATGGGGCCAGGGAGGGGGAACTTTGCCCTGAGGGCAGAAATGCTGGCACTGGATGTGGGCAGAGATCAGGCTGGGATGTGATGAGATGTCCAGGCATCTCTGCTGCTTGGCAGGTGAAGGGAGCATTGAATCTGCAGACCCATAATCAGCAGCAGAGTCTTCCTCACTCAAGAGCCTATGGCAAGGGGCATCCTTAGCTTTGGGGGCCCAAAAAATGAGCTCTTCTCTAAGGTCTCACAAGCAAGTTGCCCTTGAGATGTGCTTGGTATGTCCCCTCTCATCCTGACATCACCTTTGCTCCCCTGGATGCTGAGCTCTCCTTTGAGGACCCAGGCTGACCATCAGTCAAACAAAACAAACAAGTCATACCCCAAACCTTTGGTTGAGCAAGTCCAAGGTGCATCCTGCTTAATTACTAGTAGTCATGAGAATTATCAGAGCCATTTCCCAGAATCAGAGCTGTAGAGCTGCATGCGGGTGCACACTGCCAGGGTCAGACGAGGACCAGTGTCATCTGTTGTGACCTACTGCACACAAGCAATATGTAAAATGATCAACACGTTGCAGAGCAGGAGAGCTCTTTTTTTTTTGCAGTGGTTCTGCCACACTGTCACCCTCAGAGCAGCCTCCCTCCCACCCTGGGGCCTTTCTGGCCTCCAAAGTGAAGTGCTGCACCTCTCCATGGCTGCTTCCCTTCCAGGGAAGGCTGTATGGCTGCACAGAATGGCCCTGCTGAGCACTGCAGGGATGGAGACAGGCAGCACATTGCAGCATCCCTGGAGGCACAGGGGACAGCATCACTGCCCCCGGGGCTGGTGCCAGCTGAGATATTTCCTTAAAGGGTCAGAACGAACTGACCCATGAATATTCAGAACCTGCATAGTAGCAAGACCTTTTCTAAGAGCATGTCACAACTGTTAAGGGTGGCTGAGATGATTAGATTGTCTCCACTTGCCCCCTGCACTTGGTGGGCTCACTCCACCATTCAGCCAGCCACGCTTGCACTGGGTACAACAACTTTGTCTGGCAAAAACATCCCTCACAGAACGGCAGCCAGCCTTCATCTGCAGGCAGCAGGAACCAGAGAATCCCCTGCTCCCCTCAGTGGCTTGTTCCAGCAGTTAATCACCCCCGCTCAGAAATTTGTGCATGAACCGGTAACGTAAAATTAATGATTTCTTTCATCTCCTGCCTTGGCAGCCTGCTTGAGCTGCTTGTTCTACTGACAGCAATGATTCAGTAATCTGAAAAACATTGTACTTCATTTACAATATTAACAGCTGAGTGTACAGATACAGAGATTGTATTTATCCTCATGGAAAGGTTGTTCTGCAGTCTGCAGAAGGTGACAGAATGACTCACCTTTACATCTTAATTTCTAGTATTGCCTCTGCAGCCTTTCATTTGGCTTTCACTTTTGTACAGACAGAAAGCAGCCAGGCCAAATGGACTTGTCAGGGGTGAGGATTTAGGATATGGGCTTCCAGATTCAGCAAAGAACTAGCAGGCAGGAGCATGCAGGCCCTGATCCCACTTTATCACAACTCATGGTCTGTGCCTTACAAACCTCCAGCTCAGGCAGTGATGTCTCATCCACCACCCAGGTGTCTTGGGAGAAAAACACTGCTGACAGAGTATGTTCTGTGAGACCCAATCTGCTCAAGAGCTGCGCCCTGCTGGAGGAAAACAGAGAGTCAGACATTTCAGTTCTGATCTCCTTCTCCCCGTCCAAAATCTGACCTGCTACTCACAGAAAATCAATGCAGCCAAACCAGATAATGCCGCCCCTCTGCCCTGCCATGGGAAAGTGAGAGATCAGCTATGACAAATGCAGAGGGCCACAAAAAGTGCACTGACTTAAAGAGCCTTCAGAGTAATTTTAAAATCAATGCGATGTTTGACAAAGAGCCAGCATGACTCCTTCCAGACTGGCAGTGACATCCCGAAAGGCCCCGGGAGGGAGTTAGAATTCTGCAGGCAGCACTTGCACGCACTGAGGCCGATGCAGCATTTTCTCAGCAAGGCCATAAAAAGGGAATTAAAAAAAAAACTAGCAGCATTGCAATGGTGTGACTGGGTGACGAGGGGAAGCTGCACCGTGTGTGAGTCAGCAGCACCACAGCATCCCTGCAGAGTCAGCCCACACACTGTCCATATGGATGGCCGGGCAGCCATGGTGTGGAACGTGCTCTGAAGGGCACTGGAGGAAGGCAGGACATCGTTAACTGTAATTTGTGTTCTCTCCACAATGGAGCTTGAGGACACAGCGGAAGGGATTGCTTGGCAAAGCTGCTGTTGCCAGCCTTGCCCCTTCTGCCTGTTGTGGTGCTGGCAATGCCTGCCTGGCATGTCGAACCAGCCTCAGCAGCCAGCATTGCTTTGGCAGAGCCTGGTGCGTGTGGGCTCCCTGGGCAGCATCCGGCATGGCGCTGGGCTGAGCCACGGAGGGATCCGTGAGCAATCCCAGTATGAATGCAGAAAAAACACACCAGTGCTGCCCAAAGCGTGGCAGCGCAGAGGGACACAGGGCTGTGACAGGGACTCACCACTGACACTGTCCTTTTTTGTGTCCACACTCGCCCTTCTGGAGCAGCCCTGGTGCCACTGCTCTGCACCAGCAGAGGGGGGTCCCTGCTCCCAGGCGTGAGGAGGGGACTGGCCTGCTCATGGCTCACCAATCATTAGTGACTTCCAGAGGAATGGCCCCATTCCAGGCTCCTTGGCCAGGGGAAGAGCTCTCCACCGTTCCTCTTGGCAATAATTGCCCATGTGATCCCTGCTGGCTTATACACCCACCACCAATGGACCGGGCACCACAGTGGCCACAGGGGCACCTGGTGGCACCTGGCACCACCCGGGCCGCCTCCAGGTGCGAGTCCTCTGTGTTCAAACTCAGATGCCGAAGGACAGGACATGAGGGAATTAGTTCTGCAAGTCCCTCCCCATTATTCCCACACATTTGTAAGAATTTATGAGAATATATTTTTCTATTTTTTATATAATTCAGCATATTGCTGCTTTTTATTCACAATTAATTACTTCCAGGAAGGACCTGTAGCTTTTATGTATATAAACGATGCACCTCATAAACTCTGCATAGCATCAAATTCAGGTTTACAATCTTTAACCAGGGGTGAAATGCCAGCTCGTGCAGCCTCCCTGCTCCCCCATCTCCACCTTGTGCTTCCTGAAGAGGGTGGGCAGCTTTTCACCCCAGCTCCAGACCCCCTTCACTCCCACCCCCTCTGTCAGCCCACTCCTTGCTCCCTGGATCACTCCAAGTTAGCCCAAACTTGGCAGAGATGGGATGATTATAACTTGGGGCCACCACTTCTGTCCACACAGGTGACAGCCCAGTGAGTGCTGGTGCCATCAGCCTGAGCTGCCCAGCTCCAGCTGCGGCTCCCAAACTGACAGCAACAAATACAATGTCTTTTTAAATACACCAAATTTCACTGGCCCCAGCACCTCAGGAGCTGTTCATGATCAAAAGCCCAAGTGCTCTTTCACTGCCAGGATGTCAATGCCCATTCCAGGGAGGACAGGGCTGCTTGTGAACCCTTGACTGGATACAAAACACCCTTTTCCAACACCTACCACCAATCTCTCCAGGGGAACGAGCTGCTGGTAAAGAGAGATCAAAGAAATTTGTTTGCCAGTTATGTCTCTGTCATCGGTGTTCAGAAACCGAAGGAGCTGCCATTTGAAAGCAGGTGATGGTGGGTCAGCCAAAGCAGGGCAGGAACCCCGGAGCCACCGTCCAGCCACACGGACCTACTCACAGGCTCAGCTGCCACCCCAGCAATTACCCGTCTGAGCTGGGGGCCGACTGTAGATTTATCTACTGAGTCAAAACAAACACATACCTCTAAAAAAGGTCTAAGGATTACGACAAACGGGGCGATGGCAGCAGCAAACACACCTCCCGGCAGCAGCAGAGGTTATCCCGCATCACCGCTGTGCTTCCAGCACGGGCAACGGGGGCAAGCCAAGCTCCAAACACCGCAAAACAACCCCAGGTGTGGCAACTCCCCAGAGAACGCAAAAATCCCAGCAATGGCTGTAATTCCACGGCTGTTCTCCGCAAACAGCTCCGTGGGGCACAGCTGAGGGGCTCCGGACAGTGTCACCCGGGGGCAATCTGCGTGCGGTGCCTTCTGTCCACGGGCACCGCGGCCATGCTGGCCCCGACACGCAGCCCGGCCGGCCGTGCCCGTGGGTCCCCAGGATGCCGCGGCTCCGCGGGGATGGGCATCGCTGCACGCCCCCTGCGGGGACCGCTTTGGCTCTGGTGTGCATTTACAGCCCCGGGGGCTGCTCTCCGGAGCTGCGCGGCTCGAGCGGCGCGGGCTGCGGGGCGGGGGCGTGCGGCGGCTGCGGCCCCGCAGCGGGCGGGGTTTGCGGGCGGCCCTCGGGNNNNAACGCACAGCGCCAAAAGCGCCGCTGGCTCGGGGTTTGTGCAGCGCTCGCTCAAGGGATGCCTGTTCACGATGTGGGGGCTCCACAGAGCTCCAGGCTCTTCCCGGCGTTGCTGGTTTAGATTTGAGAGGAATCAAAGGGCAGACTGTTGCCCGAAACAAAACCACAAACCAACAGAGAGTCAGTTTATGCGGTGCTTTATTAGGGCCCGGGGACCTGAGGACTAATGTCCCAAGTCAGGATCCCGAAAACCCTCATGTTGACTGTCTCTTTTATATTCTTTAACAAACAAGGCTACATGATCAAAGCAAATATTTCGATTATATACATCATCTTGAGTACAATCAACCGTATCTTGAATACAATCAACCATTAACCCATCTAATCTAACTCTAAACATTGTGTAACTGACTCCCACCACCAGACCATATCCTATCCCTGGTTACAGATTCTTCTTGTACCTGTCTTGTACCTGGCTTTGCATGCTTGACTTAATCTTATGATCATTGTTTTTCCGTGATTAGCATATTGCTACTCTAACGTTCCTGGCAGGGCCTCCTTCAGGCCTACCTTATGGAGCAGCATTGACTAAACTACTACTAATGCTATAATCACTGCAACAGGCATAGGAAAGGCAGGTCTGCCTTTGTGGCCGCTCGGTGCGTGGGGACAGGTCACCTTTTGACTCGGGTCCTGCTGCTCGGGGGCACTGAGGGCCCCTGCCCTGCTGAGGTTTCTCAGCCAGCCACGTAACCACTTTGTGCAGCCCGTCACCCCAAATCCCTGCCGCGGGGCCGAGCCGGGGCCGGCTCCTGGTGACACACAGAGCGCAGCTGCACGACCGCGGGCGCTCCGGCAGGGCCGGCCCGGCCCCGGCGCCCCCCGCCCGCAGCAGCGTCTGCCCGGCCCCGGCCCNCCCGCCGCCCATCGGCGGGGGACTCGCTTCAAAGCGCTGGAGCAGCTGATGCTGCTGAGGGTGCTGCAGCCATTCAGGCGGCTTTATTCATTAGTAATTAGGCAGGCGTTGTCTGGCATCTAGATTAATCCCACTTTTAATTATTTTGAAACTGTGTGAGATTTCCCAGGCATTAAAGATTATGTACGCGCTTTGCTGATTCCACAGCAATTATTCTAATGTAATGATGTCTATTAATACGCTTCCCAGCTTGCCGTGCCCCGAGGGGCAATTCCCAGTTTCCCCCTGTGGAGCACACATCTCCCACGCGGCATAACCCCCCATCCACCTGCTTATGTGGCACAAAACAACACTTTCCCTGTGCTTCACCTAATAGTAATAGCATTAGAGAGCTGCTGCTGTCCTGAGCACCAGGCACTGGTTACGAAGGGGACACAGACCCCTCGAGGCCCTGCTCCCCTTGCAGCCACAGGGCAGTGGCTCCTGTTGTGGGGGTAGGAGTGGAGACCCCACTGGAAACGCGGGAGCATCCTTCCTTTCCCGGGAAACTGCTCCAGGTCTCACACTCAGCTGCAGCCCACCCAAAAAAAGCAGCTTTTTGAAAGGAAAGGGTCAAAACATTTCTATTCTGAGTCAGGCTAAATGATTTAACCGGAAATCAAAGGTTTCATTCAGCTCGTGGACCATTTGAGCCCATTACAGATTATCTTTACAATTTAAAGACAGCTTTTAAAAGAACATAATTACAAAGAGAAACACTAAAATGTGAGTTGAGAACCTCAAAACACAGAGCTGTTCCAAAAATTTCTTTTGGCCTAAACAGCCCTTGAACTCATCCCTTTCCACTATAGCTCTCATCATTCCCCAACTTCATTTATCAGAAAATTTACCATGGACTGCCCAAACAAGTGCTGTGCCACTGGCCACCAACTGATGCTGTGGAGCTGAGACCTCATTAGCAGAATGAGGGTCTGAGTGGATGTTGAGCCAGGAGTCATTTACAGCCCTCTGTACATGAATGGCCACCAGAAAATACATATATTTTGACGTTAATCTCTACATATGTAGAGGTTTATGTCAACAACTGCTGGTGAAAATCCTTCCAAGTGAAAGCCTTATTTGCAGTCAAACAAGGGAATATATAAATTAAAATAGCCGAGGATACCAAAAGGCAGAGGCTGTACTGTCCTGAAAATGAACACTCAGCCCTCACTATAACTATTTTGATTGCTTTGCATATAGATTGTTTCAGCATTTCACTGCTCCCAAAACAAAAAGCGATATAACCTCTCCTGCCTGGCCTAATGCATCCTCACAGAGCTAAACTGCCTGACAGAGCTTCTGGGTAGAGACCACGGGTAATTTGACTGATAGATCCTCTGGAAGCTCAGAGCCAAATTCGATTTCAGGTCTAAACTCGTCACTCTGTCTCTAGAGATGGCAGAGCAGTGATATTAGCGTGATGGCAGCGCCGTTGACTCTGAACTCAAGAAATGGATTAAATGAAATTACACTCTTCCCTGATGAGGCTGGTGGAACAGGGAGATTGCTTTAGGAAACCCAGAATTGAATTTCATAGGTAAGAGTTCAGACGTTGTGCTATCTGCCCAGGAAGGTTTGTGCAGGCTGTTCCTCCACACCGCACGGAGCCACAGCTGCCAGGGGGCCAGAAGGACACAGTGCCAGCTGTCCCCAGAGCCCACCCTGGTGGATCACAGCGTGGTTTGCCATTGCTCCATCCACTTTGGAGGCAGGAGATCCCAGGTCCCCATCGCAGCATCCACATCCCCACATGCAGTGACAAAGTCCCTCTGCTTTTCTCCTCCCTCACACTGCCACCCCAGCAAGGTCCAGCAATAGCCAAACCATCCCCAGCTCCTCCCAAATTCTTTGGAGACAGGGATATTTTTAGTAAGAGAAAGATTTAAATTTATCACCTGCTTGCAAAATATTTCTCCTGCAGAAGATGTCCCCATAAGGATGACCTCTCCACCCAGAGCTGCTCTCTGTGCCTCCCCAGGAGCTCTGGGCCTGCAGCTGAGGGTTTGCATCAGTTTCACAGGTTCCCTCAATTATCTCATTTAAGGTAGGACATGTATCAAGTTTTCTTCTCCTTTCCTCACTGACTTCATGAACTGAAACAGCTGACATGGCAATTGCATTGGTATCTGTCAGGTGTTATTCATTGCTCTGATAATTTTGGATAATGTGTAAATTTAACAAATTATACACAAAAGTCCATTAGTTCATTTAACTCAAAAATGACATAATTGGAAGCAAATTTATAGCACATTAAAATATATCATGATATATAAAGAGGTTGTGAAAGTCATTGACAAAAATCAGCTGCCCAGTTCACTTCCAACAACTTTTACTTACCTTTAGGTACCTTTATGTAGGCACCCTTTAGGAAAGCTTTAGTCCCAAACTATTCTAGCCCCAATACAACCCTTTGCAAGGCCACACAGGTCTCACAGATACCAACTTCCCAATCTTTTGGGGAGCAAAAGGAACCAACCTCTTCCCTTTAACATTAACATAGCACAAGACATCTTCACCTCCAGCACAGCCCTTGGCTCCACACTGACAGCCCCGGGCTGATGCTGGCAGTGCCAGTGTTGACATCCCTTTCCATCCCTGGAAACTTAGTCATCTCAGTGCTCAGAAGAGTTCTCTTAACGCATCTCCGGGCTTTAAAAAACTCACTGGTGAGTTTGAAAGCTGCTTTGCTCACTGCTGGGGCTCCCCAGCTCCTGAAGTTTCTCCATCCAGACACATCCCTCTCTCCTCCAGCCTCCCTCCCCTGCAGTAATAGTTTGCTCAGCTGCCAAAGTACTCTGCTCAAAAGGCAGCCCCAATTAGTTTTATGCCAGACTTCACTGCTGAGTGCTTTTTAGCTGCAGGGAGGCATCCTGCATGACCTCTATCCCATTAGCAACTCCAGCAGCAGCTCTCTCAGTGCAGTCACAGACCTGTCTGTAGGGCAGGTCTGCTGGCAGACCCCTCCGTTCCCTTCTCCCCATGACTCAAACAGCCTCACAGTGATGAGATGCCCCTGAAGGCTTTCGTGAGAGGGAGGGCAGCCCTGTCCTCCCAGGGGAATTCAGCCAGGTCAAGGCAAGGTCTCCTGCAGACACCCTCATGTCAGCTGTCCTGCTGCAAGTCTGGCAAACCTGTGGATCTTTTATAGCCACTGAGGATAAAAAAGGCCTCCCTCCAAAATTTAAACAAGTGTCTTTGTGACATCTCTGGCAAGAAGATGCTCAGAGGGATGCAGAACCTCTGCTGTGGAGACAGGCTGAGAGAGCTGGGGCTGTTCAGCCTGGACAGAGAAGGCTCTGGGGAGAACTTCGAGCCCCTTCCAGTGGCTGAAGGGGCTCCAAGAGAACTGGAGAATGAGTTCTGACAAGGGCATGGAGTGACAGGAAAAGGGTTAATGGCTTAAAACTGAAGGAAGGCAGATATACATCAGATATTAGGAAGAAATTCTTCCCTGTGAGGGAGGTGAGGCCCTGGCACAGGTTTCTCTGAGAACCTGTGGCTGCCCCATCCCTGGAGGTGTCCAAGGCCAGGCTGGACGGGGCTTGGAGTGACCTAATCTAGCAGAAGGTGTCCATGTCATGTCAGGGAGGCTGGAACCAGATGAACTTTAAGGTGCCTTCCAATCCAAACTATTTTATGCTTCTGTGATTCTATGATGTGATTTTTTCCCATTTGATCTGGGGCATTATGGCTTAATTCTTTCTCACCTGCTTTTGCATCTGTTTTTCTTGTGTGTGTGTGTTTTAGAATGTCCCAGGGGAGGGATACAGCAGGATGCACTGGAAGTCAGTAGCTAGGCAAAAATGGAGGGCTATCACATAAAGGAAAGAAAAAATCATATGCATACACACATATATGCACACACAGAGAAAAAACCCCTCAGTGCTGCAGACCATTGACAATCATACTTAAAATCACCAGAAACCACAGCTTTATTTTCTGAGGACTGCTCAGAAAAGCAGTCATAACCTCCAAAGTAACTGCTGAACCAGAAAAAGTCCAAAGTGGCTTTGCCCTTGAAAGCTGTAGTTTAAATACACTTCAGAAAAGCCATGACTTCTAACTCATGCACTTGCTGTCAACTGCTGTTTCATTCATGTCGGAATTACCATCCATTCTGAGCTGTGCAGCTCCCAACACACCGTCAGAAATAGAAATAATCACACGAAAATCAGAAGTCTGTAGTTAAATTTTATTTATCAGTTCTATTGTTAAATTACACAATCAAAGTCAGTGGATTGGCCTGTAAATCTACACAGTAAGACAGCGTCTACAGTGGAAATCAGTAGAATTTGATATGGTTATGACAAAATGGTATCCTTATATTCGTACATCCCCTATATACAATAAACAGTATACACAAAGAAATGCAACTAGTCTCTGTAAACCATGCACACCACAGCATAAAAACAAGATGCACCTCCTGCAACAGGCCTCCAGCTCACCCACAGTTAAGTCCTGTTCACAGCAGTGCCTTTCAGTTTTATTTTCCCCTGTAAAAACCAAGATACAACCGAGACATCATATTGACAACTGCAGTTCTCATTTAAAAAAAAATCAAATAAAAATTGCTGTACATGAAGTTATTCTCTTCTCGAAGCTGCTAACGCAGGGTACTGGTTTGCTGCTGCTCTGCTCTCTGCCTGCCCCGGCAGGGTTGCTGCCCCCGGGCTGCCACACAACATCGGATGGAAAACGACTTCCAGGAGACTCAGGCGTGGAGCCGTGAGATGCTTTTAAAGCCTTCTGCCTCATTTTCTGCCCCCCTGCCTCCATGGTGTGTAGGGTATTACAGGTCATAGTGCAAGTGAGCCTGGTCAGCACGGTGTGCCCGGGCACCCAGAGGGCCCTTCCCGGTGGCCCCGCCGCGGGCTCTCCGCTCAGCGCCGCGCTGGGAGCGCTGGTGGCTGCGGACGGCTGCGCTCAACGGGCCGAGTGTCTCGCCCAAGCCTTGCAGAGGTTTTTTAGTTTTTTGCATAGAGATTGATAGGAGCCCCTGGCACCACCTGCCCCGTTCTGCTCTCCCCTGTGCCGGAGGGCTGCGCGTCAGCCCCGTTCGGCTCCGGCGCCGCACCCCGAGCCCCAGCAAAGCCTGCCCGGGACAACCTGCTGCACCCCGGCCACCAGGACACCTCCTCATCCCGTGGAACTATGGCTATGGAAAAACTGGCTGCCGCCACCTCCGCTCCTCGCTCCTCTGGCATCACTAGGAAGGGCTCAAGAGCATAGGAAAAAAAAAAAAAGCCCTGTTCTTATCTGGTGTAGCAAAGATTTACTGGAAGTAAATCCTAATTCAAGTGTAAATCTACTTCCATCGAGCAATTTTCTTCATAATATTGCTGGGATTAGAGAGTTTTATGACTTTTTAAAGACACTACACAAATATCCGCAACATAATTTCATCTAGTTTATACCACCAATTATTAAGGAATGATAAATTCAGCATTACGTATTCTAATGGGTAAGAAAGACTTAAAATGAGACACTGTCACAGGATTATAATTTGGAAAAGGCTTTATGAAACAAACATGAGAATGTGCTGTAAGTTTTCCAGAATGGTTAAAATCATACTGCCCTGAAAAATTCTGAAAACAGTGTCTATAGCATTGGCATTGAGTTCAGAAAAGTATGTATGCCTTTTTTTTTTCTTTTTTTTAAATATGAGATAGACCAAGCTTAAAACTCTAAACAGCAGTAGGTAGAAAAAGTTTAAAATTTTAAATATTTATATAACTAGAGAAATTACTTCTATTCATTTTAAAAGCCAATATTATACATAAAACTATTGATAATTTTTCTAAACCTTTATTGTTCCCTTCATTGTCCATTCATTAACTTGGTAAATATCATAAGCAGTCGGTGCCCTTGAAAACACATTGTTAAAATAAAATTAAGAGAAAATCAAAGGCAAAAGGTTTTGCTCATATACTGTATTGTGAGAGAATGCTAAATGCTCGTTATTAGGAAATGAGTTTGCTTTCCAGATAGATTTCAGCCGAGCATCATAAACATTTTCCAGCATCCCATTTTGTACTCATAACTAATTTAAGGATTTTTTTTTTTTCCTTTCTTTTCGTTTAAATAAATGTCCAAGCAAACACTTCCGATGAGCCTCCTTGGCTCCAGCGTTTCATAAATAATCCAACAAACCTAAAAAGGACAATTTAATTACACGCTAAGATTAAGTGTTCCACGTACAGTACAACATTTACTGCAAAGGCAACTGCAAAGGCAACATTTTAACCTCTTTTTGCTTCGGACCCTCCAGAAGCATCCTCTGTCATCTCCGATGTGCAGGTTGGGGTGGGCTCCCCCCGGCTGCGGCGCCCGGCGGGCGCCCCCCCTACCGCCGCCAGCGCTCCACGTTCCCTGTGTAGTCAGTGCTGGAGCTGTTCTCGCCCTGCTCCCTCAGCTGCGCCTGCTTGGCCCGCAGGATCTTCCGCTGCTCCTGGCGCTTCCGCCGCGCCTCCTGGTGCTCCTTCTGCCGCATGTACTGGTACCGCTGCAAAAACAGGTCTTTTGCATAATCGTACAATTCCATGTCTAAAAAATTGAGGGCCTCGATGCGCTGCTGAGTCTGCTTGTCTATCTCCACGCTGGAGGCCCTTGTGCTATTGTACTGCGTGAATGGCGAGATGAAGTTCATGTTGAAAGTCTTCTCAAAGAGATACTGAGTCTTGCGCTGGAACTCGGTGAGGCCAAAGAAGGCCATGCGCTTCAGGTTCTCTTTGGCACTGTCTAGCAGAACCTTATTCCTCTGCTCCTCGGGCATGACCGACAGGTTGTAGCATCCCACCAGGCTGAGGTCGGAGAGCATGCGGACCTGGCGGTTGTTGGCCAGGTTGTAGGGGCAATCCATGAACTCCTGCAGGGAGCAGCCTGACCAGTCGTCCCCTGTGTAGCAGCTGGGCAGCTCCTCGGTGGTTGGGGACCGGCCGTCGCAGACGTGCAGGGACGCCTTCCACGTCGCTCCTCGCTGGACGTGGCGCCATTCGCTCAGGTAGCGGGAGACGGGGTCACGCAGGATGGTGATATAGTAGAAATTCCTGCCAAGGGGAGAGGAGAACAGAGTGTTTAGTCCCATGTGTCTCCTGCACACAGCGCATTAACGTTCAAAATCAATAGAAACTGGAAGATGCACTTCAGAGGCTTTCCGGAGCCCTGCTGCTGCGCGTTCCTCTGCGTGCTCCCCTCCCTGGGTGAAGGACGGCTGAACGCATCCCTGGGGGGAGTGGTAAGGTTGTTATCTACCTGCACACACACAGGCGACTCTGTTTAACAGGTCTTGCCACTACAAAGGTGAAGGGAACCCAGGACTTCCTGCTGTGCTGTGCTGCCAGTGTGGCCACATGCTCCTGCTGGTGCCCCAACTGATGCTCTCCCCAGAGCTGGGGAGAACAATCAAAGTATCTCCCAGGACGCAAGCCCCAGCCCAAGCAGGACACAGGCACCTCTGGCTCTTTTAATTTCCTTCTACAACAGAGCTGCACTGGCAGGTTTCTGTAGTATACAAAGAGCTGCTTGTGCCACATTCCCAATGAGCAGTCCTGGGTCTCAGCTGCACAAGTCCCAGAGCAGAATAACACCTACGAGGAAGGCAATTCCTACAGGACATCTCCTTTCACAGGGCAAATAAATGGGATGTTCCCAGAACCTTCAACCCACTTCCACCCCAACAAGGATCTGGGAAAAGCCCATGCAAATTCTGTTTCATGCTTCTGCCTTCACCTGATGCAGGACTGCAATGATAAGAGAGAAGAGCTAAGTGCCTAAAAGGAAACTGGAGGATGCATTATAGTATGTTGTAAGAGAAAACGTCCACTGTCAAACACTGTGTTGTGCTGTCACAGACTGAAGTCATGCACAGGATGTGCTCTTTGCACCTCCACTAACACGATCGTGGCTTCAGCGATGGTGCTGGAGGCACACTGCCAGGATCCCAGCCATCTGCTTAAGTAAATGGAATTAAAGTAGCTCAATAAGCAAATTGTCCTGCCACTCCCTCAGGATAAGGGCACTGAGGAGTGTGTGCCCAGGAGCCCTGAGACCTCAGGGTGTGGTCACTGTGTCCTCTGCTGTGTAAGGAGAAGGACATTCCTTTGCTTTCCCAAGTGGCATCATGACTGGCCACCCTGCAGACAAACTTTTGTTCCCTATCGTTTCCTTCAGCAGAAAAGCCACTAGATGTCAATGTTTTACAGAAAATTGTCTCTTGGTGGACTAAAAATGAATGGCAAGCACTGAAAGGATCCAAGAGCACAGGGGAAAGGAAACCTGGAGAGTCTCCATTCCTCTTCCTACTTAGAGCATCCACACATAAATAATTAAGTAAGCAGAAAGTACAATAAACTTGCAAAACCAAATAAAGCCAAGGAGCCCAGTTCAGCATCAGTGGCTGGAAACAACAGCACCTCATACTCTGAGTCAGGACACCGCAATTGGCACCATCACCATCCCCACACTCACCTGGGTGCTGCTGCTGCCCCTCCTGCCTCTGAGAGAGTTGGCCAGAGATTCACAGAGGCAAAGCGAGCCAAAGCCCCACCACAAGCCCAAGGAAGCTCCTTTTCTCCGAAGGTTACCCTTCAATTGTTACACTGAGAGTTGGAGGTAAGAGGAAGCAAGAACAAGGCTCACTTGCAGGAATGAGAGGCAGCAGCCAACCTCACACTGTCCCTTACAAAGATGGGAAGAGTTTTGCTCTGTCTTATCTCAGCAAGTCCCTGGTAGCATTGCAGAACCTGACCTGCCAAAGGAACAGGGCTTTCCACAAGCACCATCACCTCAACCAGTCACTCCACCAAGCAGGAGCCATCCCTGGTCATGCTTGTGCCACAGGCTTCTGTGAGGCAGCAGCAACAGAGCCTTGTCAAGGTCCCCAGCACGAGAAATAGGGCACCTCTGGGGCAAACCCAAGACCCTTCTTGTTAACTGGGACACTGTTCTAAAATAATGACCCAACCATATAACACCAACTATAGCAACTCACATACAGCAACAAACCTCTGGTGACCGAGGAGGCAAAAGCAAAGCCCTGCTCACCCCAGAGACCCTGCCCCATTCAGTGAGGCTGGGAGGGGAGGGGGGTGCAGGCGCAGGGGTGCTGGCAGCTGAGGAAGAAGGCCAACCAAACCATATGCTCTAAGGTCACCTCAGAAATCAATGGGGAGTTAATGCAAGAAGGGAAACAAATCCTGAGCCAAGATCGATCCAGCAAGCATTTTATTATAGTTCAAACTCTTCAGCCGCTCTCCCTTTGTGCCCTTTGGTCACAGGCAGTGACAAAGCATCTCCCTTGGCTGCTGTTGTAAAAACAAAAGAATGAATAAAAACCCGTGTGTTGGTGGAAGAGGCTGCGTCGTAACGAATCACCGTCAGCCTGGGTGGATATCTCCATCAGCACTTGTCAGGGAGAAACGCCACAGTCCAGGGAGACCAGGGAGACAAGGCTGAGTAAAGATGCTCTCTGGACACCACAGTGAGCATCAAAGTGTCTGGTCTTCCCCCAGCACCCTGGGCTTGGGGTGCCAGGCCAGAGCCAGGGCTGCTTATGGGATGCCCCAGATGGAGCCCATATCCTACCTGGCCCGAGCACAGCTCCCTGCAAAGATGCTCATGGCTGTTATTTATTCCATGTTGCTGCTTCCCAGATGAATCCTGCTTTCAAGAAATGAGTTAGAGAGAGACTTTGTCAGCTGCTGGGCCAATCTCAGCTACGTTGTGCACTTTTCCCCTGCTTAAATTTGCCTATTAAAATTCTACTGAAAAAGGAGCTGACCCTTTTGGGAACACCAGCTTTTGGGTTCCCCCCAAGCCACTCTCCTCCAAGCTGGGAATCATGGCAGCTCCAGGAAAGCAGTCACACTGCTCTGAGTTCATCTGAATTGAGCTTCAAAAAGTCACAAAAGCTTTAATGCATCGTCAAGTCAGAGCCATGCCAGGGATGGATTAGGCCATCAGCACTTTGAGCATCATTCTGCTGCAACCACGAGAAAGACTCAAAGCTTGGCAATTATTTTTAGCTCTGTACGTAACAGCTTGTTCTTTCTGCTGTCTTAACAAGGGGGTGTTGAGCTCCTGCCCATTCCTTGAAGCTTGTGCTTCAGAGCCTGAGACAACATGTTTGCAGGCAGAGCTCAAACTACTGTGACTCAGCTGTGAGCTGCACTCACCAGAAACACGGCTTTTCTGACAAAGTTGAGCTGGACACCCATGAAGCAGAAAACAAAAGGAGCTCGAGGGCAACTCACAAAGTAGGTTGACCCTGGAGGCACCAGAAATGTGAGACGGTGTGACAGTCGCTTGTGACATCTCCCCCAGCACTGCTATTCCTTGAGGAATGTGGGGCCAAATAGTCCCATGAGGCTGAGTTTGCTCCCCACGCTGCATCACCCACTCTGCTTATCCCACCACTGCAAGGTTGAAGTCAGAGGGGTTTTGGAAACTGATTTATTTGTGCATGATCCATTAGTGCAGAGGAGCTCAGGAAAGGTCAGAGCTCCCCTCAGACAAATGCCCAGCTAAGGCTCACACTCTCTGCTGGGCTTTCTGGGTGCTTTGATGCTTCGACCCATGAGTGGGCCAAAGGAAATGGGAAAATGGCCAAGACAGGCAGGGTGATGTGCAGGAAGCCAGGGACGGACAGAGGGGAGACGTGTTCAGCCTCCCCACACCTGCAGCAATGCCAGCTCTCATGCTGCATCCCCCTGGCATGCCAGCACCACTGCCATGCCAGGAAAGCCACTTTTCACCCACGGGCCAGAACTGCAGCTCCCTCTGACTGACCCAGCACAGGCACCACCCCTGGGGTGGTGCTGCTGCCACCCAAATGGCCTCTGGCTCGTCCTGGGGAACTCCAATGACCCGCATGGTCATGAGCATGCCCTATCCTCTCCCTCCCGGGACAAGTGCTGCCATCCCACCTCAGCATCCCAAAGATCCCACCTGGGAGCAGGGCATGCCAGGCTGGGGGCACAGTGCAAACCCCTGCTTGACATTTTTGCTTTGAGATGACTTTTGCTAAGATAAGATGTTTCCCGTTGAAAGGGACCAAGAAATGTGTGCTGTCAGTGGATGGACCTGCTTTCAGCTCTCCTGTTCTGCAGCCCAGAGCAGCCCCCTCTCTCCTTGCTTCACAGTCCCTGGAGAAAGCACAAAGTAAACTGCAACCTCAAAGACCTCCGTGAATTTTCCTGAGGGGTTTATTGAGACTGAGCCATCTGCTTGCTTTGAAGGATAACTCTGTGCTCACACAGCCCATCTGTACCAGCCCTTTCCCCACCTCTGCCAAACACAGGGGAAGAATGAGAATCTCTTTTTCCAAGCTAGTGATTTTTATTTTTTTTTTTTTTTAAGAATTGTTGTATCAACCTTCTAATTGCAACATTAAAGGAAAAAAAAAACCTGAAGTCCAAGTGAGGAGGTGTGAAACCCCAGGGGATGACAGCTCTGAATAAAGCCAGAGATCTCAGAGCCCAGGGAAGGGATGCACAGGTACCCACACCACAGTGCTCAGGGGGCTCTTCTCGTGAGAGCTGCTCTGCCACAAAGAGGGGAGGGGGAGGTGACTGCTTAAGCATCGAATGGGTCAGAATCTGCTGAAGTCAGAGGACACCTCACCCCAACCCCACTGCCCTGGCTGTTTAATTGCTTGCTGAGGCCGAGGCAGGCTGGAGGTCAGTGGCTGGCAGCTGCCCTGCCTTCAGCCTGGAAACCTGAGCCCGGCTCCATGGAGCTCCGAGGTGAGGAGCTGAAAGCTGACCATGCACTCACCATTACGTCCATTAGCACATGGATCAGCAGGTGAGGCACTGAGTGACCTTCTCCTGTTTCTGCTGAGAAATGAGGCTATAGCAGGAAGGGCTTTGTAGGCTACAGAGGGTGAGAAACCCACAGCCTTTGCTCAGGATGCCCCACAGCCCCGGCAACATGCCCATCTCCCAGGCAAACTAACCAGGAAAACACAGCTTCAGCAAAGAGCTGAGCAAGCTGGGCTACGATTTCCAGGGAAGGTACTGGGGCTGTCCCATCCACCATGCAGAAGTAAGGCTATGCTTTAAGCTGGCTCAAGCACACCAGTCTGTATTTAGGTCAAGATCATCCAGATGGTAACCCTGCCTAGGATGTTTGGAGTTGCAGACAGGGTTTATGCAGGGAATAGGAGGAAATTTTACACAAATGTCTCCATCTCTCTAGGTGGAGATAGAGGCAAGGAAATTTGGGAATGTTTCCTGTTCTGGGAGGCTTTTCCCCCCTGTTCCATGGACTTTGTGGTACATTAACAGGACAATGTGAAACCGAGTGCTGCTCCAAGTGAAGACGGATGTTCTGAAAGGAAAGTTCCCTCTGAAGGGGCAGGGGCAAAGGGACAGACCAGATTTGTACCACATCCAGCAGAAATGCAAATAAAATGAACTAAAACCTTGCAGCAGAGATTCTGCATATCACGCAGAGGATTAAGGACTGAGCCACCAAAAAAAGAGAAATAATCATAGGGTTGGTGCTTCAGTACCAGAAACAATGCACAATCACCAGAGCCGGCGAGCAGCACAAGGACGTTGGTGTCCTTCCCCTGCTCCCCACAAACTGCTCATGCTGCTGAATAAAAACCCACAGAGCTCATTTATAAAAGAGCAGACACATACTCATTCTTTTAAAAGCTGAGCAATTTGGGGTTTTTTTGAGACAGCAACTTGTCTCACTGAGCTCATTCTACCAGAGGAAGATGCTCCTACACTGTGGCCATGCACACAACCCTGAGACTGAGATCCCATCTCCTTCTCCTCCACTGCTCCCAGCAGAGAACTGAAACTGTGCTGCAGGCAGGCTCTTGCACTCCTCTCTCACCCCACACCACTCAGAAACTGTCCCTGCTTGGGATTATTTGACAGCAAAGTCACTGGTGATGATGGAAGGTCAGGAATAGGAGTGGTGTGAGTCTTACCTTCCTTGTTCTGCTCTCAGAAACCCTCCCCACGTGGCTCTGAAGCTGCTGATGGATTTTAATCTTCGGCAGAGGGTCTCCCCACCGATCAATCATGCCCACCACATCCCTCTGAGAAGTCAAACTCAATTATGCCACATCAGGTGCCGAGTGCTTCACTCCCAGAAGGTGAGGTTAATTCCCATCAAGAGCGGCCCACTGAGAATTTGATTTGCTAACACTGCAAATTGTTCTTCCAACAGAAATACCTCCACTGCCTAATTTGTTGGAGGCAGGGATCTGTTTGGAGATCACTCAGAGAGAGGCAGAGCATTCATTGAATCCTGTGACTCATCCTGATTCTTAACGAACTTTGTCACCTAGAGACACAATTAAAAGGACAGGGGTGAGCATCCTGGTGACAGCCTCTCCTGCCTCGACCATCCACGCTTGGAACCTCCCTCCAAAATGGGAATATTTCTTCCCTGCCAAGAGCTGTTCTCACAGCACAGCTCACAGAGATGAGGCCAAAATATTTGGCAAGCTGACTGAGGCAGCGCTGGGAATCAAATGTTTGCATCCCCTCCAGATTGGTCCTAGATGCTCCGCAGCAGTGATGGGGATGGCAGTGGCAGCAGTCGAGAAGCATTGCCCGCGGGCTCCCTGCAGTGCTCCCCTCTGTTCCAGCGATCCAGGCCCCACAGACAGGGCAGCAGCCCCACCTCAGAGAGGGTGATGAGAAAGGAGGGGCTCTCAGGCTCTCCAGCAGGCTCAGGGAGAAGATCTGGTGCCCAGTGTCCCATGGCTGCCCCCATGCCCCGGATCCCCAGCCGGGCTGCCCGTGCCAGATCCTCCCCTGGCACCTTCACAGTGCTGGCAAGGTGGTGAGGACAGAGCAGGGTTACCTGAGCAGGTCTGCTCCCCTTCTCCTCTCCTCTCCTCTCCCCAAGCACCTCAGTGCAGCTCCTACTGAGCAAACGGACCCAAGGCTGGCTCCTACTTGTTCCTACGAGACCTCTGTTCATTCAGTTATTCCAATCAAACTAAACTTCCACCTCCACCTCGTCCAAAATTCAAAGTACAGTAAAATCTGGATGAACAAATCAATTAAAGAAGTGAAGGATAAAGACTATGGGGAGGGAGAGGAGGAGGAGGAGGAGGAGGAGGAGGAGCAAACATCCCTTTTCCCTGCAGCAGACTGCAAAACTACATGGACTATATTCTTTTACTCCAGGTCTCAGGGTGGCAAAGGCAAATAATGCATTAGCTCTGAACAAGGACCTCAGAGGAAAGGAGATAAGTATTTCAGAGCTGCGAATTAAAGCCGTTAGCAAATGTGAATTTACATTTCCTCTAAGTAATCATTATGTTTTCACTTCTATCAGCACCCAATGAATCACAGAGATGTTTTGTCTAGAAACACTAATGGTGGGGGTTGGAAGCCAGCAGCCTACCCACAGCAACGGTAGCAGGAGAAAAGTGCCAGAGGAACCCATAAAAAGGAGCTGGATTTTTCAAGAACAGCAATTACAGCAGCCCATCATTGCCTGTGAAATTACCAAATAGGAAAGATCTGCAGAAAAGAAGCATTTGAGGCACAGAGGAAGGCAGCAATTTTTGCAGCTCAAGGTACACGTTCATTTATGTGCAGGCATGGCATATGCACACAAAGATAATGAAAATAAGGCCTTAAACAAGGAAAAAATATGCAGCCTCACACACACACGCATGCTCCCAGCAACCCTCACGCACAAACTAATTGTCCACAGCATTGCCTGCAGAGGGGAGAGCTGCCCTGCAGATCTGCCAGAGTGGTATTAATTTCATAATTGCCTGTATTATTAAAATCTCTGCAGGATACCCCTGCTCACAACCAATTCAGCAAGAATAGTGGCCTTTTTACTTATTTTTTTTTAAATGGTGCATAAAAAGAGAAGCAAGTTTCAGATTTAGGCTCAGCAAACAGAAGAGTGACTCAGCCGTCAGTGCCAGTCCCCACTCCACTACCTCCACCCTGGAGTCTGCCATGGGAAAGGGTGGCAACACTGGGCAGAGGGGCCCAGAGCCATCCCACCCACCTGACCTGCTGGGACAAGGACTGAGACCCCCCACCTTTCATCACTGAGCAGCAAAGCTTCCCACTCTTGAGCTTAATTACACGACAGTGGCATCTGGACGGAGGGCAGCAGTGGAGCCAAGACCCCAGGCTGCACACAGGAGGTAACACTCGAGGAAAGGAGACAGAATGTGACAGGGGAGCTCAGCACAAGGGTGTGCCATGCTTCCTCCTTGCTGGATGATGAGCTGCAGTTCGGGTCATGCTGGATTTGTCGTGCTGGCCTGGGCTGTGGAAAGGGTTTTTCCTGCCTAGGGTGATAACCCCTTAAAAACACCAGAGGCAGAGTTGAATTTTGCCCTTTATACACACAAGGAAAAATCAAAGTGTGAGCGATGTCTTTCAAAACATCTAGCTCTGAAGTCCACAGAGAACCAGGAGCACCTTCCTACTCCCCGTGTGAGGAACTGTCCCTGTCCCCTGGAGTTCACTGTCCCAGAGCTGCATCACCCAGCACCTTCCAGGTGTGGCACAGCATCTCCCTGATCACAGAGCTCGCACGGCAGACAGCCCAAAGCAAACAGGAGCCCACTGCCACAGTGCTGGCGAATAACCACAGGATGCTGCTATAAATCAGATCTTTACAACAGTATTTACCCCATCTAAATGCCGCTGCAGGAATTGGTTTCAACGTGTAACTGATATTTTGCAGTGGCGAGGATCGAGGTTTGCAAAGCCTACACTCTGTAAGCAGTGGTTTACAGAGAGGGAATAGTGGCAGTTTTTCATTTTCCAGAGTCCACTCACCCTTCCAAGAATCTTAATGCCTCATTGATTCATAATACAGTACATAAAGATTTCATTTTTTCTTGCACACAGTGATATATTATGGAGGCAATCTATTTTGCCACTGAAAAGTTTGCTTAGTAGAGAAATTTGGAGTTTTGACATTCAGGAAATTACAGTCATCTGTAAAGTGCGATTGATATGCCAAGGCTAACATTTGCATTGCACTCATGAAGCCAGAATAACTATGCTAAAATATTTATTATATTCTTAAAAAAATATATCCAACTTCTTGTCTATAAAAAGCATATATTTAGTATTAAAGGAAAAAGCTCTATCCTTATATCCAGATATATTCTAGCTATGTCTTAAATGCGCAAAGCCACATAGTCTCTGATCAGATGAAAACACTTTCAATAATTGAGTAAAACCAACACGTCAGCGAGGCCCTGCTGTGCCCTGTGTGTGCAAGCAGAGGGCACGAGCCGATGCACGGCTGCACGGTGTGGGGCAGGGGCTGCCACCCACACCTGCACTATGGCCCCTGGGACTGGACACCTGTCCTGCTGCCACCAGCCACCACAGGGTACACGTAAAGCAGGGCATCACTGAACCGGGCGTGCTCCTCACATAGGTTTTACGGCTAACACGAGCTAGAAGGAGGCGGGTGCAGAGGGCTCCTGTCTCAGGCTGACAGACACACTTATCGTTTTTATGAATGCATAAATGTGTATTTAGAAGTTGTGATTTACCCTAGTTCCTGAGCACTCGTTGCAATTTCCTAATCACTGCTTGAACTGTAGTAACACCCCTCCCAATCCCTCTGTATGTGAAAGTACCTACTATTGAACATCCCCGCCTCAATGCTGGAGAAACATTGGAGCTCTCAAGAAAAAGATCATACCATCAGCCCCAAGAGCTCTGCATATCCCACAATGGGAAATTAACTCCAGAGAGGTATTTATAAAATCATTTGTTACTATATCAGAGCTCAATCAATTCTCCTCAATAATACATAAAAGGAGGAGGTTTGGCTCACACGAAAGAACGTAAGGCTGATGGTAATTCCTCCACAAGCCACTTGCAGATAATCTTCCCTACGCTGGTTAACACATCCCAAGACAGGTTACAAAGAAGTGCTTTTAAAAAGTAAACTAAGGACATATAGCATATAAAAATGGCACATTAATGCAACTTTTTTTGCTTATCATAATTACTGGGCATACAGAAATCCAAGGAAAATCCTTCCCAGTCTTTCTAAAATTTTGTCAAAGGCAGGCATCTATTGAAAACATCTTTGCAATGTAATTAATGAACTGAAACTAATACATTCTCAGCCTGATGCTAAGAGGGATCGAGGAATGGACAGTGTATTTACAGCTGAAACTTGCTACAGTTTTAATTTCAGCTCTCATTGATTCCACTGAGCACCATGAGACTGTATAATGAAGAAATCTGTATCAATTGGAAATACCAAGTGTGCTCCTGCCCCACTAGGGCACTCCAGTAATATCATGCAATGGAAGGGGATTCTCATTTAATTGAATTGGAAATGAAACACATATTAGCTAAGAAAACTTAATCAGTGCAATAATATTAAAATGGGCCACTCAGACAAACTATACTGATTAAGTCACTGGCAAACATTTCCGTAATCATCACCGAGACTTGTGGCATTAATGATTTAAACTCACTTTTCTACTCCAGGGAACAAAACTGTAATTTCATAGCAGACAATTAGAATATTTTAAACCCTCTCACACATTACAATACAGTCATCCAAAGCACAGGACCAGATCCTGCAAGGATACATCTTGAGCTCTGACGTACAAGAAGGTCTGCATGGATGCTGAGATGTCATCAGAATGTCTGATTTAAGAAGGGAGACAGCCCTGAAAGCACCTCGCTGGCTGGCAAGTGTATCTGAGGGGCTCGCTGTGGTTCCTCCGCAGACTTCATCTTTAATCTTGACTAGTTACTGATGGCACACACCGATGCACCGCAGCACTGAGCTCCAAACGGCTCCCAGCGGACCAGGATTTAAAAAATCAGATTCACACACACTTGACATAACGGCATTTTAAATTTTCATGGAATAGCATTTCCAACCCAATGCACTACTTTCTACTTCTACTGCTTTCTAACTCTAGCATGGAGTGCCTTTCTAATAAAACTCTGTGGCTGCACTTGTGTCGAAGCTCAGCTGGAGGGGTTTTGCACCAGCTAAGCAAGCAAGACTAAGCAAACATTACAAGATGTGCAGAACACCTTGTTTCCTGTGTCTGCTGGTTCTACCCCCAAACATACAGCAAAAGCATACTTCTCTCAGTGAGAATTAGTTAGGATGACACCCTTAAAAAGCCATGTTAATCAAAATGCCCCTTCAGCCTCTTATACAACCCTGAGCAGTGCAGGGATATGTCCACCCTGTTGCGCGCAGAGGAGGACCATCCACACAGTCCAAGCGTGTGACATGCCTGGAAACTGCAGGCTGAGTTGGAAAAACCTCATCAGATGCTTTCCTGTGGGCCAGCAACAGCACATTCAGCACAGGAATCAGCTTGGAGACATTCCATGGCTTTGGATTTCAGGTGCCTTCTATATTGTTAATTAATCTGTAGCATTAAGACAGTCACAAGCAAATTCAATTTTTGGATCTTTCCAGTGCCATGAAGCAAAATCCAGCCAAAGTGGCAGCTGGACTGAGGCCACCACAAAGAGGAGAGGCAGAACCTGGGCTGGGCAAGGACAGGAGCACCACAAAGAGGAGAGACAGCAGCCTGGGCTGGGCAAGGAGAGGAGCCCAGCTCCCCTCCGAGCCAGCTGAAGAACTGGCACCACTGTGCAAAGAGCACCTGATCCCACTGCCCACAACAAGGCTACTTGCTTTGCCTTTTGCTCCGGCTCTCTCGCCATGAGGGTGCCACAAACGTGGGTCAAGATCTGGCGCCTCTGAGGGGCTTCTCGCTCTGGTCCTTCAGCCCTGAGCTCCCAGCCCTTGCCATCCACAGCCAACCAAGCAGGCAGTGCTTTGAACCCTCAGCTGGAGGAAAGCCTTGCTTAGGTTAGCTGAGAAACCCTTAAAACCAAGTTGATTTCAGCTGAAGCCAAAGTTAACCTCCCCCTGCCAGAAGAAAACCAGGAGAGGCATCACCAGCCCAGCCCCAGCACGATAAACCTAATCAAAACAAACCACACGACATCCAGGGTTATTCACTAAGGTTCACAGCTCCTTCCAAAAGAGTCTGCCATTGCTCCCACTTCTCTAGCTTCCTCCCCAAAATATATAAAAAAAAAAAAAATTAAAAAAAATATTAAGAAAAAAAGGCAAAAAAGCGAAACTCATCTGAGCAGCAAAATATGGTTCAAAAATGTGGTTCCTATCTGTGAGCATCTCTTGAATGATTTTCAGAAGACACAGTTCTACTCTTCCATGGATTACTCTGGCTAAAAATGTGTGTGACATTTTAACTATCAAGTACAAATGTTACTGCAAGCAAGCAATGAAACAGATGGTGTCCTGAATTTTACAGTACAGCCACATTTTCCAGCTCAAATTTACAGTTCACCAATCAGCAGCTCCAAGTCCTGTTTCTACTGCATCTCCTTTATCCATCCGAAGTACCACAACCTTCTGATGCTGGGAAGAAAGAACATTCTTCCCACAAGAAAATTCACAGTGTGTTTCCAATGAGGAAACAAGGTGGAATGCAACTCTACACACCCCAAAAGCACAGCAGGGATGAAGAAGGAGAGCACTTGCCTTGGAAAAGGATGAGGAAATGCCCTGCTCAAGGGGGCAAAGAGATGACTTCGATACCTCCATCTTAAAGAAGGACATAATTTAATTTCATCATATTCCTCATCAAACTGCGCTCACATCAGTTATAACTCTCAAGATTTCCTCCTCTTCCCATCTCACATACTCAGGAGTCCTCCCAGAGGGTCTCCCCAGTGGGAAGAGACAGGATGGAATGAGTGACCCATCAGTGCAAGTCCTACACCACCAGGGAACAACAGAGCAACAAAGCCAGAAGCTTTTCCATTCATACTTGTTGGCCTACCATCCTGCCAAGAAAACCTCGTACCTAAGATCAGAGCTGCACTTTCACACAGTTATTTCCCCCCTCTTATAAAACATAATTCAGGAATCAGGAGCCACAGAGGGGAACATCAGCACACACGTCACACAACATGGAGGGGGACAAGGAGGACCTGGGGCTACCTTCAGTTGGTCGCAGCTCTACAAATGGACTTTCAGATGTGCCTGAGCATTATCCAGTACTGGATGTAGCCACAGCCCAGAGGAGACCCAGCTCAGGCTGGGTTTGCCTGTGGCTTGCATGTTTCTTCTGTGAGCCCCACGCTGAACACAATGTGAACACTCACCTTCTGGATTTACAGCACCGTGGCCAATGTGGTTCTTACTTTGAGGAGCTTATAACCCAGTTCAGACAATGCACTAGGAGAGGGTGTGGGTCCAGTGACTCTTGGGGGACAGATGCAGCAGTGTGTCCAGAGTTCCAGCAGCAAACATGGTGAGCTTTCACTCCCAGCTGTGTGTGGCCAGGCTGTGCCCTTGCCAGGCTGAGGAGCACAGGATGCCCTCATTGAACAGGCTCTTGATTTAACAGGCTATGGCCAAACTCAGTCATGGAGAGCTTTCCTGATGCTCCACTCCATTCATCTGCACTAAAGGGGAGCTGCTGCCGGGGTTTATGGCATCAGTGCTGCAATTACGGCAAGGAAACGTTTTCTGGGAAGGTGTCCCAGAAAGTAATACACTGAACATTTCCTCTCACTGCTTGCAGTACTGAGCAGTAACTCCTTCTCTCCCTGTCAGCACCAGGCTGGCTTCCAGCCAGGTCTCCAAGGATGGGCACTCCTCCTGTTGTGCCCCCGTGCTGGGAATGCCACTCTGCTCTCACCATTCACCCTGGTGCAGACACTCCTGGGGTGTGGAAGTACTCCTGCAAGGACCAGACAGAAGGAGATGCTGCATGGGCCAAGGGACAGCCCCTTTGGACCCCAGGCTTTTCCTGCTTTGTTTTGCAATGTGCCCAGGAGCACAGTTTTGGAGGTGGAAGGGCCAACGCCAGCATTGCGACAGGCAGTGACACTCAGCTCACCCTGCCAGCCACAAAAACACCTGCCACGTGGGCTCTGTCCCTTGCATGCAGGTTTGCTCACTGTCAATTCATCCTGCAACATGTTGGCATCCAGGGGTGAAGATTGTGAGACCTGTGGTGATCCTCCCATCCCACCTGGGGAACCTCTTCCTCAAGGGAAGCAAACAGGGCGCTTGTAGAGCTGATCCAAGGACTAAACTTGCCTTGGAGCACAGGTGCCTTCACGAACGCCTTCCAGGGAGCCCCTCAACACCAAGGAAAACCTGCCTGGGTGTTTGATTCCCAGGGAGAGAAGCCAAAGCACCGGCTGGCGTCCCCGGTGCCGGGGTACATGGCCTGGTTTGCAGCAGATCGATGCCTTCACATTTGAACTCAGCAAACAGGTGCTCCAGAGCATGATGGAGTGCATCACAGCAGCACAGGCTCTGCTCTCAGTCACACTGGCAGCTGGATTGCTGCAATAAATAAACCTGAAAATCAACTGCCTGAGCAGCAACAGCCTCTTCCCAGGTCTCCATCCCTGGAGGGGTTAATCTAAAATAATCTAATTTATTCCCAAATTGCAGGCAGCAGTGTCTTTTCCCATTTAGCAGATTAAGAAACTGTGCTCTACCAAATTTATCGGAACAATTCATTCCCATGGAATTACATTGGGTTTTGAACTGAGGTTGATATACTCCATTATACCTGCAGGCTAAGCAATCCACCAAGGGGCTAGATTAACGTGCAGCCAAATACCACCTGAGAGGGGTTTTCTGGCAAAGCATCTGTGCAGGAACATGGACAAGAGCAGTGGGTGTGAAAGGGCTCACAACAGCAGCGATTTGGGCCAGGGCTCAGGTGCAACAGCAGCATCTTTAGCTACATGCCCACCATCCTGTCATTAAAACAGCAGCACTCCCATAACTCATTTCAACATACTGAGACTGGTCTTCTCTTCACATTATTTTAAACAAAATGACACTTTCTCTAGACACTTAAATGCATCCTGTTCTCATCACATCAATGGAAGAAGCATATTTTTTCTGTTTATGTGAAAGGTGATATTGGAAGCATCATACACTGAAATCGTTTGCTGGCTTCCTCTCTCTACATAAATAAGGGGAAAGAAAGTCAGAGAAGAGGGATTTTAAAGATGAATACATATGCATGACCATTTTATAACCCAGAACACTATTAAATTCTTTCATATATTCACATGAGGACTGCAAAAGATTATGAAAGTAGAGACGCTATCACTCATACTTTCCCAGAGCAAGGATTAGGGAACTTTTCTTCTTAAAAGCTATATATTTAAATACTATCTATTTGGCCAAGCCCTAGTTAGTACTGGCCAACAGAGATGGGGTGTACAGTTCACATCCCAACCTCACAGAACGGATCTGCCTACAGGTCCAAGCCAAACAAAGGGCAAGACTGAGCAAGAGATATCTCTCGGTTGTGAGAGCTTTGACCTTTTTATGGCTCTTAAATGCCTATAAATTCCTGCAGTTTCCACAGGCCTGAGCATCCTCTACCAAAAATACATCCCACTCACTCCACCCAGCCCCTTCCCAGTCCTCAGAAAGCTGAGCCCAACCAAACGCCGCCCGAGCCACGTTACCCAAAGACGTTAAGGAAATCTTCTGACTTGCAAGTGATGCTAAATTCATCTAAACAGCTTTATTTATGAGTGGTGTTACATCCCACTTCTTGGGGAGACAGATCCGCCACTAGAATTGCCTTTTCCTGCCTGCAGAAACTGTAACTCTGCATCAACATTACACAATTATTCTAAAACCACTATTCAGATGGTTCTATGGTAATGGGTATGTACACCAACCCCAGTCCCGCAGAATTTGCATAGCAGAATTTTTTATCGCACTTCTTAAAGATTAATAATTTAAAGCAAGTTGTAACTGTGCTAAGATTTAGTCTTGTGTTTTCATCGCTGCTTTATAGTCTCATAAATATCCAACATTCCCAAGTATATAGGAATCTGAGATGGTATTCAAGAGGAAAAACTGCAGCCAATATATCTTCAATTTATGGAATTGAATATAAGATCATATTCAAAGTGCTGCATTTACTGACTGATTTTGAATACATAAAATATATAGCCATTGCAAATTCCCCTTTCATTGCAAAGCTTTGTTCTTTTAGTGACATAACTTATTGCCAGATTAGAGCCCCAAGTACATCTGGGCCATTTTTCATGCTCTCCATTCCCACAAACACGACTGGGAGAGACAGGTCATGCTCTCTATCAGGGTTGTGCTTAGCACACAGCAATATTGCAACACGTCCCATTAGAGTTATGTCTGCTGAGACTGTGAGCACAGACATGGCTGCAGGCACCTCCTAATGGAATTACATAATTGGAGGCATGTCATCTAAATCTGAACAAATTGGATTCCCTTGTCATGCACTATTGAATCAGAACGGAAAGAACACTCCATGCTGTTATCTATGGTAAACCAACGGCGGCAAATCCAGCGTCACTAATATTTTGATAATGTGATGTTTATTAAAAATGGGGGAGAAAAAAAAAATAAGATAAAAGTTTCATGTAGGGCATGCCAAAACCATGTCGCATGCAAAAGTGAGCTCATCCAAGCTTGGTTTCAGCCTGGGAACATGACGGTTGTGGTGTTAAGAGGATGCAGCAGCAGAACCATGTGAGGCTGGTTGCCTGTAGCAGCCAGGGGAGTGCAGACAAGGACCTGAGACAGCCCTGCCACCAGCTCTGCATCTGGCAGCAGCCACAGCCACCAAGGGGTTCGCTCGCTCCAGCCCCTCCCTGCTCGGTGACATTAACATTCACATCTTGCAACTGAATTCTCCAGCCCTTGCAATTCATAAGCATGCCCTGCTTTTCGTTTACAAGTATATCAACTTTAATTTGGAATTACTGGAGGAATCCTAACGAGGGAGCAATAACTTTGAGCACACTGAACTGCGCATTCAGGGCAAATTTTCACGGAGCGCTCAGCTCGACCTCCAGCTCTACACGTATGAAAGAACAGAGGCATTAATTACATTACCAGAATCACTAATCAGCCCATTGCATCTTTACATTTCATCAGCCAAACAGTGGCGCAAAACAAGAGGCTTTTTTCCCTGTAATTCAGCTCTTCAAGCCTCACCAGGATATTTCCATGAGCACAGGGAATGAATGTATTAACAAAAATGGCAAGAAAAGAGCAACTAAGAAATAAATTAATTCCGATGCCTTCCAGAATTGGTGGTTCTCCTATTTAAATACCTGTGGGCTGACCCAGGCTCCCCCACCCACCCCAGGCCATCAGAGCACCTCGTGGATGGGGTTGGGGCCCGCGAGGCAGCAGCGAGGGATGAGCTGGGGGGCAGAGCACCCACCCACGGCGCTGCCCAGGGCATGAGGGGTTTGTGTGACGGGCCAGGGGTCTGTGACAGCAGGAGGGGCTCTCTGCAGCACAACCCAACGGGGCTGGCCCACTGCAGAGCGCAGGTTTCAGGATGCCACCGGCACAGTGCACACAAAGCCCACCAGCCCTGCCGCCCCTGCCCCAGCTCCGGCAGCGCCGCGCTCCGGCAGGGCCGGGCCAAGTGCCTGCTCCTGTTCCATGGGAGGGAGACACGCTGCCAAATCACAGCATCACCTCAGGCTGTGAGAGCACACAGCAGGGGAAAAGGGTCACCTCCTGAGCCTCTGCCTGCAGACCAACCCTGGGAGGAGCCAGCTAAATACTAACCGCGCTCTTTGGGGCTGAGAATCCCCCCAGTGCAGCACAGGACCACACCAAGGGCAGCCCAGTGCCCACAGATGTGTGGTCCTGCCTGAGCAGGCCCTTCCACAAGAGACCCGCAATGCCACCATGTGGTCCTGCTTTAATGGCTCAGCCAGACCAAAATACTGCAATATTTAGTGACATTTCTAGATGTACAGTGAGGGAGAGGGAAAAGGAAAAGTCACAAACCAGCTCAGTATTTTGCAAGAGTTGGCAATGCCTGGCACACCTTAAAACTAAAGATTACTGAGCTATACTGACAGGACTTGGTATCTAAGTGTCTTTGGGATACAACCTGAGCCGTTTCCAAAGCTCAGCCAGGAGCACTCGCTGTGTGGATTGCTCCCCCAGGCACTGCCCTGCAGAGCACAGTGGGACCTGCACCCACGCTCCCTGCCTCCACAGCTCTCCATTCTGCTCATATTTTGGCAGCTGTGCTAAAGAAATGGCAAAGGATGTTTACCTGCTCCTGTGAGGGTTGGAGCACCACAGGAGAGTCAGCTGATCACAGCACAAACAAAACTGAACAGGATTACTGACTGCGGCACCCGCAATTCTCTTATCAAACCATCTCGTGTTAATCTGCAGCTTCAGCCCTCTCTGCCACCAAGTTGTGACCTTCTTCCTTGATGGCAGTGCCTTGCCCTCCTTGCCCTAGAAGATCCTCTTAAGTGACTGTGGCGTATGCAAAAGATCTGAAAGCAAGCCTAAATGACAAGATACACCCTCACATCTTCACACCAAGTGCCGGCCTGTCCTAAAGCCTCAGCACATCTGGCTGCACAAATGACCTCAACCACGTTGCTAAGGCTGAGTCTTTGGAGGGCTCGATGACGCTGTGCTAATATCCCCAAGTGACACGACTGACGCCACCAGACCACACGGATTCAACACCGTCGTGTTGCAGAGAGCCTGCTGTTTTGGCAACAAACCTGGAACTCAACAGGGGACCTTCAAGATGGGCAGTATCTTGAAGATTTGCTCTTTGCATTAGAGCAGGGAACAGGGGCTGATGCAGACTTTTAATCTGCTATGGCTTAGAAGGAGCCATTATAAACATCCAGTGACTTGGAGCCAGGGCGATTCACCACCTCCTGCAACACCAGTTGCAGAGCTGAGCCTGCAGAGCCCTCAACCCACCCAGGCTCACCACAGCATGCTGCTGCTTTGCACCAACATGGACAAAGCCCCCAGAGCATCTCAGCCAGCGAGGGGAGGTGGAAAGGGCACACCAGGATTCTGAGCAACAGAAATGTCCTCAACACTGGCAAGAACAATGTCCACTGAGCTGGGAGACACCAGCACACCAGTCATGATCCTGTACACTCACACACCATCATTAAAATCGGTATTCTAACTCCCAAACTGCAGGATGCTCCTGCTGTCAGTAATGAACGCAGCACATCCGTCACCTGGCAGGCATTACCACAACTCTCCAGGGCAGCTCCAAAATTCAGAAACCTTTACTCATCCACAGGGGGGTTCTGAACCACATACTTGCTCTCATCCTCCTTCACATTAGAAGTATCAGATTGCAGTTAATGTAAATAATTAATATCACTAATTAATGAATTGAAGCAAGGGTAGGGAGCTAGGAGAACATGGTTTTTGACAGCTATGAAATGCAGTAACAACAGCCAGCTGGAAAATGACTCTTCAGGAGTTTTTACTAATTTGATTTTCACTCAAAAAAGCTTTTTAAAAAGAAACAATTATTTTAAGAATAGAGTGAGAAAGCTGGTGCCCAGTGCTCCCAGTGTCACTCATCCTTCACCCAAAGAGATGCTATCCAGAGGCTTCACCGGACATGAGGGAGTCGGGTGGGAGAGGGATGGCATGTCTTCAATTAGCACTCACACCTCTTTATAATCAACTCACCATGAGATGTAAACCCTCCCAGGAGAAGGTCCTGTCAGTGCTCATGGGGATGGTTTACCTGGAAAAGGCCACGCTGGAGTTGGGGTCCACGCACGGGCATGATGCTGATCTGAGGAAGGAAACCCTGGGAAACATCTTCCAAAGTGTCCATGGGACCAGAAGGAACCTTTTCCCCCTTCATGGCCAAGGCAGCCTTGGTGCCTCTCTCAGATGCTAATTTGGGGATGCTGGTTACCCAGTCTATAGAGATGCCGTGCCTGGAAGCACACCCAGAATCCAGACCTGAGACAGACTGGGGCTGAGGGGCGTCTGTGTTGGGGGGTGAGTTACATAGTAATAACAGCTGGTTGGAATAATAAATTAGCACCTAATTAACAGGCATGTTGGCTGCAAAACACTTAGTTAATGGAATAGAAAAGAAGGCGGCAAAGAGCTGCTGCTGCGAAATAGGGAGATTGCTTTAGAAGCTGCTGTGTCAAGGACATGCCTTGGAAGTTGAGGGTTTAAAAGCTGAAGAAAGGAAAGAGCTTTTGTTGGTTAAAATTTGCCCAGTTCTTACCCAAGGTCAGGGTTTGTTTGCCAAGCAGGCACCAGCCTGCAGCACTGGTGGGTGATAAAGCTCAGACTCTCCCTGGCAGGTAAAAAAAGGGGCTGTAGGGCCTAGAAGTTGCATGCCAGAGGACAAGGTAAGCGTTTGGGATGCAGATAATACAGTCAGGACAAATATTTATTGGGTCAGTAGTCGCTGGTGAGAAAGAGAAGCTATAAAGTGGCGATAACAAGGAATAATGCTGCCACAATGGGAAACTGCACTAATGACTTAACGGCTCTTTGCACCTCTCCATAAAAACCTCCTAAGGGAAAACTCCTGTTCAGTGCCAAGGAAACAGTGGTGTAAATCTGTTCTCTGCTACATCTGACCCCCCCTGCACTCACAGCAGCTGCCAGACCAGCTCTCCCTAGCTTACTGCACTTCTACCCTGTTTTTTGTTCCCTTTTGCACACAAACCAACATAAATGCTCTCCTCAGCTTCGTGGCGGGTCACAGCAGCCCTGCTGGAGCAGGGCAGGAGGAGAGGCCCCATCACCACCCTCCCGTGAGCTCAGGGACAGCCCCAGCAGGGCCAGCAGGGCTGGCACAGGCAGCAAGTGTGACATGCACCCTCCCAACGCCACCAACACTCCCCAAGCCCCAGCCAGCACTTGTACGGGACCGTGCACTCAAGGCAAACGCAGAATAAGCATCTCCACCAGGTAGGAGACACTAAGGACACAGCTGAAAAAAATGCCATTTAACTGTCTTTAATTAATATTCCAAACTACAAGCAAGCCTTTAACACACAGCAGGATCACGGTGAAAGATTTATGAGATTGGTTCACCTCTCCGAAGTGCTGCCTTGGGTCATCAGCACAAACTGATCGTCAGCCCATACGCCAGTGGAGAGCTGGAGCGAGAGGGGAAGGGGAACATCTGCACGAATATGATGTGACCTACTTTTACAGTAATTTGAATGCATATCTGGGGAAAAAACCCCACCCTCTAAAATTTTAAGGGAGAATTATAAATCAAGGCGTGACAGTAAACAAGTCGTCTGTAAAGTCGTACTGTCTACTCAGTACAAACAAGAGATTCATCAAATAATAAAATACTACTTTAGAAGAATACAAGCACAATTATTTTATAATTATGGCTGCTCTAGTCTTCTGAGGGCAGGAAACCTTCCTACCTCCATAGAATCATAATCAAGACTCATCAAAGTCCTGTAAAAGCAAATCAATATCTGCTCTTGGCAGGACGAGTTAATTAATACCAGAGTGCTCTTCTGCATGCTGCCTGGCTGTCAGGCTGATGGCACTCAGTGCAGCTCTGCTGAAATGCTCTGTGAAAAGCACCTACCCCCACTGTGGCTACGGGTGACAAAGGATGCCGTGTCCCTGCGGGTCTGGGTGTAGGGGCACCGTGGGCTGTGCTCCGCTTTGTAAAGGACACAGACAGACAGCTGGTTCAGATCTGTAGAACGCGATCGACTCCGCGCTTCTCCAGATCCTTATCTCCATCAAACAGGAGACTCAGGCAGCACCATGTGGCTAATTTAATAAAGAGAAATCAAAGCCGTGTCCTTTTTACCACTCCTGTGCTCGCAGAGTCGGTCCCTGGTTACCTGTGGTTTCCTGAGGTGCTGTGGAACCCCCATATCAGACACGGCAAGGGGGAGCTGGTTGTTATCAGAGAACTGGCTCATGTTGCCAGCAGTGGGTGGTTAACACTCTGCCAGAGAATTTGGAGGTGTCACTTCAAATATTGGCAGTCAGAGTGCAAGCTTTCATCTTTCCATGGCAGATTCACCGGAGCTCTGTGCCATTTACTGCATGAATCTTCCTTCCCTTTTTTACTTATTATGAGACCTTTAAAATGGAGGTCTTGTCTGCCCTCTGCGATTAACAAAGATCTCAGAGCTTTCCTAAAAGTGCAGGGAAAATTACAGCCAAGAAGATGACAGCAGTTCAACGCCCAGAGCAGAAAGGAGTGAGCCACACTCGGCAGATCGCTTTGAAGCAAAAGCTCAGTAAAATATTATTAAACTTATTTTTACCCTCATTTTCTAAAGAAATCAGCGTCTCATAAATACACTGTCCAGCCTCCTCCTCTGTCGCCACGCTCCTCATAATTTTTTAATTGGTTCCCTTATCTGGAGACTCTGCTGTCAAATTTGGGCGGAAGATAAATAAGCACTGAGAAGGGATGTAGGGGAAAACACCCAGCTGGCGATGGAGAGCAGGCATTGCTGGGAGCCACGGATGGCCCGACAGCACAAGTGCCTCCTGTCATCTGTGCTTGAGACGAGGAGGAGATGCACAGTGATTTTCAGCATGGAAAGCTGGCAGATGCAGCAGGGGCAGAACACAGAGGTACCGCTCAATGGCTTTGCTGAACAGCAGCATTCACCACGTCCCAAGAGTGCCAGTGACGTTTTACAGACCTCCTGCCAAGAGCAGCCGATATGCCATCTCAAACCAGGCATAAAAAGGGGACAAAGATGCAAAATGCCAGAAGAGTAGGAAAAGCCAGTTCTGCCGAGTGCCACTGCTGCTGTACTTTTATTGTTGTTTAATGGTTTTCTTGGATCAAACAAGGGAGAAGATCCAAGTGTGCAGAGAGAACTGGCTGTTCCCTGTCAGCAGGAAAAGGTACATCAAATATGGAGAAGGGCTGAGCAACAAAAATACACAGGCCAGAAGAGTACACACACAAGAGAAATAGGTGAGGAAACGGGCTGCAGGGTAACAGGAGTGCAGGAACACAGCTGCCTGTCAGCAGAGTGCCTGCTGGAGCCAGGACCAGACCGTAGATGCCAGCATTTGGCTGGGGAAAGCAGTTTTTCTTCGCCTAGTTAGCACAGACTTCACCTGTGTCAGTGTTTTACTAAGAGGATGAGGAGAGATTGCAGGCTATTAAGTTTCCACAGGGCTAAGTGGTATTAAAATCCATTGCTGGAGCTCAGGTAAGTGGCTGGGTAAATACACTGCCCAGCCCGACGCCACTCGGCCCATTAGCCGGTGCTGCCATCGTCGGAAAGCAGAAGGGAGAGTGATCCATATGGAGGGTGTTGTTTATAACCCAGCTCTCATTTCAGTGTGGTTTCTGAGCAGGCTGCTCAGCCATGGTGCCAGAAAGTGGATGGTCAGGGAAAGGCTCCACCGTCTAAACCCCACCACCCTTTTTCATCCATGTGCCAGGTCCTTCAGGGGCCAGGCAAGGACAGGCACATTGCACACTCAGACGGGTTTCAGCTCATTTTATCCCCTTCCCTGCCATTCCTTGGGTTTTGTTCTGTTCTGGGATTTAAGTAAAAAATGAATACAACCTCCCCAAACCTTTCTGGACCAGTGAGGGGAGCCAGTCCCCAGGAACACCCAGCACACACACATCCTCAGCCCTTCTGCTCTCCAGAGCGGGCTCACAGCACAGCCAGCCGGGCTCCCCGCTGCCTTTGGCTGCCGAACACAGAGGACATCACTGCACCATTCAACATCTGTCAGGGACTGTGCTTCAAACATTTCTTTGGCAGATGTGGCCAAGAGGCTCACGTTATCCACGGGAGAGAAGCCAAAGGAGTGTGGCAAAGAGCTCGGGAGCAGTAGGGCTGCAAACAGCCAAGCACCCCGTGCAGAGCTGGCTGGCCCAAGCCAGTTTGCTATTGTGTGCTGTTCTCTGTGCCAAATCAACTGCTCTGTGCCCCCCCTCCTCCCAGCCAGGGAGCCTGGATACACCCCCCACCCACCCTCCAGCGAGCAAAATGGGTCTCCCCACAGGTACCTACACCAGGCAGCTCCTGAGGGATGATTCTGCAGGCTCAGGATTTATTTCGGAAGATGCTCTGTGCATCCGTGGGGCTCTGCAGTGCCCCAGGAGCCAAAGGCAGAAGGAAAGCTGCCCCTGCACATCTCCAGCCTGGTAAACAGAAACCTCCAGCCCCTTCCAGGTCAGCGCATGCAGAGGTGCCCATTGGTTTTGAAAACCAAATTCTGCATTAGTTTACAGAGCAAAGGCAGCATTTTTTGCTTTCTGGGCATCTTCCTTCTCCCTGCTTTAGAGAGACAACAACTAGAGCAGGTTGAAGAAATGGAAAGAAACACAGCAAGCAAAGTTACCAGAGCAGTGGGGCTTGGCTGGGTTCTGGGCAGCCCCAGGGTGGGATAAGCTCTGAGGATGAGCAGGGAAAGGAGCACTGCTCCCCATGGAGCCAGTGCAGGCTCCCTGACAGTCAATCAGGCTTCTAACCAGACCATCACATCTCAGATACAGGCTTGGTGTCCCATGTCAAGCGCGCGCAACAGACCAGTGCCCCACAAAACCATGCTCACACGAGAGGAAATGATCTGATCTCTTTAGGATGAAAGTTCCTGGACTTGGCACACTGAGCTGCCTTGGTGTACACAAAGACCAGACTTTGTATTCTTGCTAATTCAGGCAAAAATACTTCTCTGCTCAACAGTCTAAACATTTCTCCAAGCACATTTCTTTCCCCTGCATCCAGTGTTCCTATCACTCCGCCGAAGGAGGCTGTGAGAATGGGAAATGCCACAGACATGACTTTTTTTTGCAAGCCTCATCTTTTCTGTGGATTTGGCAGTTATTGCAAACAACACAGGACGAGTTCAATAGTAGGTAAGTGAAAAATCAGATCTGACAGCCCTAATTGAGCCTGAAGTTCCATTTACTGAAAATGATCTGGCATAATTAAAAATTCACAACTGGAGACCAGTTGTGAACACTATACATTATGGGCTCTCTGAATTACTCTGGGAACCATAGCTCTCCAGGCTTTGGTCTTGCAGCCAAAACAGGTCGAGCCACATTAATGGAGTCATTTGAGAAGAGTAACTCTGGATTTCAGGGAGGGACTGAGCTTGTGCTCAGCAGCCACCACCCATCATGGCAAGAGCGTGGCTGTGCAGAACTCGCACCAAGCACAGGTTTCCAAATATCCCCTCTGCTTCTAAGATTTCTTCTGATGCAGTATGTTGCCGTCCCTACACCATGGGGATCTGCTCTTCACTACCACATTAAGGCAGTAACAGGACAGCTGCTGTTTTTCTATTCTACTTGAAGTTTCTTGTCTTATCTCAGTAGAAAGCAAAGGGACAAACTTTCCTGCAAGCACTGACGGGAGTGGCTCTGCAAGCTCAAGGGCTCTCAAGACCTCAGCCCAGTGTCTGCTGCTAACACACATCATCCCTGGTGCCCCAGCACAGACCCACGTGCAACTCTGCAATTGCTTTCTCCTTATTAACGTAATTGGGATTTAATTCCATAACATCATTTGCAAGCCTCACTTAGCCTGAGACAACTTAGGGGAATGCAATTGGAAACATCTTAATTTCTGCTTTTAACAAACCACCAAGATATGGCCAGTAAACAGAATATTTGAACACACACAGGCCAGTCTTCACCAGGGCAGGGTGTGGGCCCTGGAACATTACTCCAGTTGCAGTGTGTTCTTAGGGAAATAAAAGCCTCAATAAATAAAGCAAGTTCTGTTCTCCACACAAACATACCAATCACAGCTAAATAACAGGCCTTGAATCGTTTATACCAAGACATAACTTTCCATTTATAAGTGTTTTTAAGGAACAACCCTCAACCAGGAGATTTAATTCAGCTGAGCACTGAAGGTACTAATCAAATGTTCTAGTGTTTGGGTCTCACTTGATAGGCAGGATATCCACGCAACAAAAAGCATAGTTACCTAACATTAGCATTTTTGAAAGCCAACATATCCATAGCTGTAACCTCATTATTTTTTATCTGGACTAGTACAATGATCATTCCATCCTATCGTGAAGGCTGCAATGGATGTAACATGCCATTCAGTTCTCTTTCCTAGCAGGGTTTTGTTGTGGGGTGGGTTTTTTTCCCCCTTCCTTCTCCCTGTCAGCTGCTGAGAACCGGCACGACAACCCAAACTTCCCACTAAACCACAGAGGCAGCGAGTCCTTTAAACCCTTCCCTTCAGAGGAACAGCAAGGTGTCATCTTGCCAGCAGCGCCGCAGCAATCGTTAGCGATGCGACGCCGCTCCTCCCAGGCACGTCACCTGTGCTGCAGTCCAAAAACAGGCCAGCCCAAAACAGGCCATCGAGGCAGGGCAGCGATCCGAGGGGCACACGCAGGCTGCTCTCCCAGCGGGTAACACAAACCCTACTGCATGCCCGGGCTAGGGAAAAAACCCCAACAGGTCTGTCCCCTGGTTGGTTCTGCAGGGCATCTGGACCTCCCCGAGTCCTGCTGTGACGCTGATTTGAGATCTAGGTGTGAGACAAGCATTTAAGCACCAACGTGCCCATCTGCTGGCAGAGCAGAGCCCCCGGCGCTCACACCTTGCCACCTTCCCGCGCTGCAGCAGGATGATGGCTGGAGCTGGGCACCTCTCCATGTGCTGCTGCGGCAGGTTTGGGGCCACTGAGAGGGATCCACTGTGGTGGGCACAGCAGAGCATCCCTGGGGTCCAACACTCAACCTGGGGCTCGGCCTGGCTGTGAAACACCAGGACTCTGCTTTATCTCTCATTTAAGCAGGGACAACTGCCAGTGGGTTCAGCTTCCCTGACAGCACTTAGTGAGGGAACCTCAAACTCCCCAACCTGCTGTACCCCTGTGCAACAGACCCCAAAGGGAGAAGGCAGGTGTGAGCCCTCCTGTCAAACTAAGTCCCTTTTATATTTCTTTTGTGGCTTTTAGTCATCACCATCTAAGGGTTCCCCAAGAGAGAGAAGCAAGATGAAGATAAAGGAGCAGGGCTCACATCCTCCAAGGGCCTGTGAAATGATTTAGGAAGAGGTAGCAATCTGAACTCTGACGTTTTCAAGAATTTCACCCGTTTCCTGGGCTCTCTGTGGGCTCTACAATGACAGATCAACCAGAAGCACCTCTGCCTGTCAAGTTTGCAAAAGCCTGACTAAGCCCATCCTCCAACTGCCTAGGTCTACCAAAGTACAATAAAGTCCAGAAGGCTCAAAAAATAGTAATCTGGAGGAAAAAATGACACCCAGTACAAACTACTCTCCCTCTGTGCTTTCAACTACAGAATTTCATTACTTCTGCTGCTGTCTTGCTGATTTTCTGGCACAATATTCAGGACACTGGAACAGACTATTTTGCACAGCGTCTGTCATCATCAAGGGACTCTGCAGTCTGCAAACCTGCAGGCAGTTTATTGCCCATATTCCTCCCCTGGACAGCCCCTCCCTAAGTGTTATACAGAACGCACTCACAGCAAGCCTGCTTTAATGCTGTCTCTACAAACTGTGACGGTACAATGACCTCTAACCCCTGTCCCCAAACAGTGACACTTTGGATGCTTTTAATTTTGTACTAATTTGATTACAAAAGAAGTGACCCAAAGTTGCAAAACAAACAAACAAAAAAATCGCCCTGCCCTAGGTTACTGCTGCCCTTCACCAAGCTTTCCTGCTGTCCTTAAGGTGTCAGCAGATGCTGATGACAAAATATTCTCCTGGAATCACACACAGCCCATCCTCATAAATCGCTGGCCAGGATGCTTCTAAGTTTGCCTGAGAAGCATCTTGCCTCAAACAAATCCATATTTATAGGCTCCAGATATAATTTTCAGCTTGGGTTTATTTATTACAACCAAGGCCAATAAAATAAGAAAATTTAGTTCTATGTGTGTGCTGGATTCAATGAAGAGAGCAAAATTTGCATAACTTTGAAGCATAATCTTCCAAAGCAACAACTAATCTGCTAGTGATTATCTTTCTATTTGCCTATCACTGTCTGTATTGACGGGGAGATGAAACAGGACAGCACCATGTCAGCGGAGGGGCAGCCATGCCAGAGTTCAAACAATATGAAGCTCAGGCAGGTATCCCTGTGTTTGTTTTTAGTTAGGATAAAAGTTATTCTATCTCATAAATACCTGGCCTTTCCCAAGCTGCTGGATCCCAGAGTATTTTCCAGCCTCGGAAGACTCTCCAGGGTGTGGGTTCAGCTGCCAAGTGATCAACTTTCTATCTATTAAACATCTGAAACGAGCTCAAATCTGGCGAGCCGCCACTTCACAAGCCCGCAGAATAACAAGCTCATTGTAAGTCCTTTTAGCATGGATTAATTGGTGCACAGAGCTGGCAGTGTGAAGAGGGCAAAAAAACAAGCGCCCAGCTCCCCCTTGGAAAAGGCAGAAGGCTCATCAAATTTCATTTGCTCCGGATACGGGGTGAGTAAAGACTTCCGTGCTACACGAGCAGCCACAAGCTGTCACTAAGCCTGCCTTCAGCTGTGCAGCACCCTGGTTCTCTGCTGCCATTCTAACGTTTCCTGCCATTCCAGGGGCTGTTTGGGAGAGGAAATACATTTAAAAAGCATCTGGAAACGCTGCAGCTATCATCACAGTAATTCAATGAAAGGAAAACAGCCCAAAGTGCATCTGTGAAGAAAGGAAACCAGAAACCCAAAGTTCTGCTAAGTTCTGGCTGGGCACTGTGGCTCTGCATTCTCCATCTCCCTTGCACATTAAAAAAGAGCATTAATAGAGTCTTAACACACTGGAGGGACACGGGAAAGATATTTACATAATGTTAGGATGCTGTCACTAAGAGTTTTTTTAAATATTTGCATGGGGCTCTGGCTGTCATTAATCTGTTAAAAATATCCCTGGTGCCAAATCAAACACAGGAATTCTGCAAATCACCAAATCCACCTCCTGTCCCCCACATCCTCCAAGATGCGCTTGCTGTCTTTCAGCCTGGCCTTTGGCCATGTGAGTACCCCAGGAGCCCACACCTATTCTGCCAGGCAGATCTGCACTGCACAACCACGGGCAGAGGGCTGGGTCACACTTTTTGGGTGTACAAAAGCCCCCAGAGTGTCAGTAAGAGCAATGTACAATGTGCATGATCCCAAGAGCATCAGAGAGGAGAAAGAACTGTGATGAGAAACAGGAGGAGCATTTTGACATCCTGAGATGCAATTTTCCTGACAGTTCACTGGGCAAAGGACAGTCAAAGGATTGTGTTGTCTAATGAATCAATACTTTTTGGAGAGAATTTCATTAGCTGTGACACCTCTTCCCGATACGGGGGTAACTGGAAGTCATTCAAGACATCGGACCCCGTGATAGTATCTGCATACTGATGGAGTGCTAATTGTATTTGGGACATCAAAAGGTCATAAATCATACAGGCATCTCCCTGGGAATACAATAACTTGATTCATACACGAAGGATTTTAAAATTTAAACTCATGATCAAATGGGGAACTACACTTATTAACATTTCTTCCGCTGTGTTTTAGCCCCTCAGTCAAGTGGCCAAATTGTCCAAACGGGTTTAAAACTACAGTTAATCGATATCGAATGTGTTATTAAGCAGCCAGAAAACTGCCTGCTGGTTTGTGTCAGCCCATTCTTCTTCCAAAGACCAAATGATAGGAACAGTCCTTTTATTCCCACTAGATGCCTGCAAAAACTCGGCACCAAACCTCAACTGATTTTACACCTCTGCCTGCCTTAACCTTTCTCTCTTGGTAGCAACTCAAAGCCTGGCTGTATGTGGGACCAAAAGAGCTTGTGGTGCTGCAGGAGGGAGCTGCTGGTGGGCACCTGCCCATCCAGAAGGCATCACAGGTACCGTAAGGCATTGCTCCAGCCCCAGTGTGCCAGCAATTACTAACACAGTACAGAATTTACTTCCAGTTTGTCCAGATGACAATTAGAAATAGTAAATGCAAAGAAAGTAAAGGGGAAACACTTGAATGCTAAAGGCATTGCAACACGCAGTACAAAATCATGGGACAAATTAACAAGATCATAAAAGAATTGGCCAAGCTAGTGTCAAGGAACACCACTTTGAGGGTAATATATATTCATGGTGGAGCCAACCTTGGCTCTAAGTGCAGAAACCACACGGCCACTTCCGAGGGCTCCAGGGTGCAGAGGGAGGATAACCCCGTGTCCTCATCATTTTGCAGTCAGACCATGACTTGGTGCTCTGCTCACCGACCAGGGCCATGGACAGAGGTGAGCTTGGAGCAAAGGCAGCCCCTCACAGCGATGCCCAGGGGAGCAGCAGCAGCCCCTCTCCACGCAGGCTGCCCACATGCCTTTGCTCACGGGGCACCGAACGATGCCCTCCGTGGGCAGGACACCTACGGACTGCCCAGGGAGGAGGAGGAACTTCCACCCTCTTTATGACACCTCTTTGCACACTGAGGATGGCGAAGGCACAGGGCAGCCTGTCTTGGAGAAGAGGAGCACACTGGAGGAAACTCGGATCTCTAGTGAGGCAGACAGAGCTTTAAAATAAAGCAAAATCTATGCATAAGGCAGCTTTTTGAGTTTGCAAATTTCCTTGCTCACGTGCTTTGGAAGGTCCCTCCTGCTGAAAAACACATCCTGATAATTGGCTTTTGCGCAGCACGGGCTCTGCAGCTGCCTCTCTCCCTCCCTCCCTCCCAGAGGGGTGTTTGCACCGTCAGCAAGAGGCTCTGGCCCAGGAATGTTCCTAACAGCGAGATGGGAGCAGGATACACAAGCCCACCGTGCCCTGCGTGCTCGGTGCCCCACTCGGGCTGAATCCGCTGTCACACACTGTCTGCATCCCAGCTGAGTGCCTCCCCTTGTCTCTCACAGAGACCTCCTTTGCACTATGCTGAGCAGCAAATATGGCCCTAAACAGCCCCGTAAAGGTTCCCGGATCCTCGTTTCAGCTCACAAATCCACAGGAAAGTTCCTACACTCTAATGACACTTGTGCAATCCACCCTCCTGCAGGTAGCCAGGGGGGAGTGAATCAGCTCTCCCGGGCTCACAGAGAACAGGGCTTTGCAAGCACAGCACATCACAGTCAGCCCAGCCAAGGGCAGAGCACCAGAGCAGCCCTGCAGACCACCGGGTAGAGCAGGAGCTTCTGCCCTGCACCAGAGGGCAGGATACTCCCCTTCTTCCCTAACACACCCCCAGTCAGCAGGACAGCCTTCCAGGCTCATTGCTGGAAGACAAGGGGGAAGGAGAAAGGAATTAACCTTTAGACAATCGCATTTCTTCCCTGTTTTCTGCGAGGGAAGCTTCACTCACGTAGACTTTGAATTCCAAGTAATTTTCAGACATCTGAAAGATGGAGGAGATGAACTCCCTCCTGCTGACCCGAGACTGACTCAGAAGAAATCATGTTTAACAGAAGCACTGCAACAGTGAAATTGCAGGCAGAGCCTGTGACACGAGCAAGCACGAGAGGGACGGTGTCTGCATTTTGTCAGCTCAGCCTCATTTTGCAAACCAGGGGAGGACATGGAACAACACGGAGAGGAGATGTGTCAGAAAGGTGAATGCCCAGAGCTGCTGAGCCTGGGCATTCAGGGCACAGTGAGTCCTCGAGCCTTTGAAAGCTCTTTATTTGCACACACAGGGCATGGTGCAGCCATGATACAGAGCAATAGAATCCATGGAAAGCCAGCACTCCTGCCTCCATCCAGAAAAGGACCCAGATGTCCCTTAGGGACCTCAGCTCATGGTGCAGGTGACAGTGCACACAGGGACACACCACTGGGTGTGCCACAGCCAACAAGGGGTTCGCATTTCCCCAAGACACATATTCACGCCCAAAGACAGATAGATAGAGTCTGATCTATACATCTTGTATGGATTATATTAAAAGCTCCGATAAACATTTTCTCTCAGCTACTTTATTCCAAAATTTGTATGATTTTTCTCCTCCCTCTTTGTATTTTTAATTAAACCAAGCTCACACAATCTAAATGACAACATAACTTCTTTATGTCGATCTACACAACAACAAACCGACTCATGAGAATACTGTTTGGGTATTCCCAGGTTATCCCTCCGTGTTTGCAACAGCCAGGGTAGTCAGTGGAGCATGAAATTATTATACTAATGGGTTCTAAATGTGCAGGTGTTAATTTAAAAACTATGATCAGAGAGAAGGCGGAGAAACTGCAGGTGCATTTATTTAAATGGCTCATTTCCAACTTCTCCCTGTGTTTGGAGAGCTGCATCCTGCTGGAGGACTCCTCCATAGGCCTCTCATACACTCTGCGTCAGCAAAAGTCAGCGTGAGCTTGCATGACCACCTCTTCCTGTCAGGATACATGGGATAGACAGCACAAGCAGCATTGCTTCACTGTGGTCACTCTGATGCCGAGTCTTGCATTTACTACCTAAAACACTGCCTACTTTTACTCCACTGCCTTATTCCTTCCATTATCCCCCAAGTCCCATAAGATCAAAGCATCATCCAGCATCGATGAGCTAAAAGACTCAAGCTCACATGATGTCTTTGGCATCTGTAGACTGATAAGGTTAAAGAATAAATGGTTGGGCTTTTTTCGGGCAATCTGCAGAGAGCTCTGCCAAGATGAGACACTGGCTTATGAGGCTCATTACGATCAGACTGCAGCAGTGACCTTCAGCACGCAGCAAAGGAAAGCAGGATTTACTGTTCATGTCAACAGCATAATGAAACAACTCAGGGGAAGGCCAGACTCAGCCACAACTTTTATCCCGCTAAAGAACTTGCAAATCCATGGCAGTGAGAGGGAGTTTGCAAACAAAAATAAAAGGAAGCCTTCAGCCTTTTCATCCCAGGCTCCAGTGCTACAGAAGTCATAAATAAGGCAAGAAAACATTCTGCTGGATAAAAACCCATTAAGAGGAAGCAATCCTCAGCCTCTCATCTGGAGTTTTCCCGGCAGTGGCCATAGGGATGAGATCAGCTCCCCAGGGTTGGGTGGTGTGTGCTGGCTGGGCGCATCAGAAACCCAGCCCTGGCCAGCACCTGCTGCTTAACAAACCAAGGTGAGGTGCCTGAAAGGGGCTGGATTCACAGAACTGGCTTCACAGAACCAGAGGAGGAGGAGGAGGAGTTCGCCAGCAGACCCAGAAAATCGCTTCACACCCTGGTTCCTTTTTAGAGGTGGATGGAGCTACAACACCCTCTGCAAATTTTCATCACATCCTGAAAGCAGCACGATCCAACTGTTGCACATGGTTCCTCCAGCATCATTAAAAGAGCCTGCATCCAGCACTGTGTGCCATGCAAACCCATCTAAAAATGCAGCAGGCCTTTTAGTTCCCTCTCACTAAACCCAACACGCCCACAATCCCTGGGAACACTCTGACAAACCATCCACAACCACTGACGAGGGGCAGACCACAGGCTCAGACCTGCTCCTCAGCTCAGCAGCCCTCTGCCCCTGAGCCCTGACGGCTTTGCATCCTGCTAGTGAGTAAACACTGTGTGACAAACTAAAAGGTATTGGAGAGCCCTTCCCAGCCCTCCCCTGCCACATGTGTGCAGCTGGCTCTGCCGCAGCGGCTGAAGTGTCAGATGATAATTTATTTTGCGTATGATTGAGCCAGCTTGCAATTATATATTTGATTGACTTACTGGAAATCCCAGAAGACCACCTGCACCAGAAGGAGAGTCATCCCCTTAGACTTCAAATTAGTAGCCAAATGAATCAATCCTTACATAGTGATTTCACTTATTTGATGAATTACCGTCAAGACTGCATTGTTGATGTACCCTGGCTTTGATATTTACTTGCTAAGTATATTGCTTTGCTGCTATTTTGACCCTGTTGACAGCACTGGGGGGACAACTCTTTCTCAGAAATGTGTTAAAACATTTTGCAAAGACAGTGGTGCACATTTGTACTCATAAACTCCACTGATAAGCTGAAAAGGGGGGCTTGAGAGCGGGATCTGGGCTCAGCTCTCCTTATGCACTCCCCCATGCCAGGGTGCAACTTGTCTGTTCCGCACACCTTGAGCAGACCAGGACCAGAGTTTTGGGTGATGGGAATGATGCTCCTGTCACCCTTCACCTCCTCCAGCTATTGGGTCTGCTGGATGAGGGCAGCCTGGGTACCTTCTGCCGAGGATGGGTAGTATTTTCTGCAGTTACTTACTCAAATAGGTCCACTAATGATCAGATCACTCAGAGCTGAGCAGCAGAGCAAGAAGAGAGAGATGACAGCTTTTGCTCTTCTGTCAGTTTATGAATGAAAATGCAAGAAGATGGAAATTGCATGACGGTGTTGAAGGATGGGATGACCACATATCATCAGGTGACTGTAACTGTGAGCAACATTTCCTTTTCCACTTGATGCTGAGTGCAAGAAAAAAATGCTTCTGGAAACTTATTACTTTTCCTATACATCCTCTACTTTCAAGTTACTTTAGTCAATTAACACCAAATTCTAAAAAGTGACTTTCTAGAACACCTCTTTCAACCCAGCTACAACTCAGAACAAGTTGTGAATCAAAAATCAAACCTAGCAATTAGCTGCAAAGGTAAGACATGGGGACCTGGGTTAGCAAGAGGTACCAAACAATCAGATCAAATCTCCCTTCAGGGAGACAACCAGCACACACAAACAGAACAAGAAAATGAAACATCGATTACTTAAACCCTTGATGCTGCTTGGCAATGCAAATCACAAATACAATCAGGAATTTAACAACCGCTTTTGATTTAAGACCAGTTCATTGGGGTGGATGATTAATGCTTGTTTACTTTCAGGGTGGCCGTACTGGGGGGGAATCAAGGTGCAGCCCCTTCCCTTTGCTGTGACTCCCAGGGATGCACTCCATGTGCTGGGGGGCCACATCAAGGCCAACTCCCTATGCCAGGTTCAGCATCAGGAAGGATCTTTAAACACCTTCCCAAGTAAAAGCAGCAAAGCTGCAACCGAACAATGACCCAAGCAGTGCTTTTCAATTATACAGATGACGCAGTCCAAATCTTAAGTAGGTTTAAACACTTGCCTTGGCTGTTTCTCCTTTTGCATAATGAGAATATGCTACTGAAATGACAAATGGTTTATGGCAAAAAAACCTCCCAGCAACCCAAAACTGCTGTGTTTGAGCGACTGGTGACAACTGTGCAGCCAATAGGCTTCCCAGATGACAGAAAGATGCACAAAAAGGAAGCCTAATAGGCAAATCACTATCTTCATCATCTCATCTGTGGTCCTTTGTAACTGATTCCTAGAAAAATACCCATAGGTCTTTTAACATCCTTATCTCTACATAAAGGTGGACTTAAAACATACCAATCTAGTTTCATAAACCTGCAATGCTGTCACATTTGTGAGGATGCCCACGCGCTCACAGGCCTGGCTTTGCTGTTTCTGCCTGGTGAACTTTCCTGGGAAGAGAGAAAAAGCCATCCGTGCCAGGAGTGGCTCGGGAGAAACAGCTTCTAAAACTGGGAAAGCTCTTGGACAGGCTCCAGTCTTTCTTTATATGAAAATTTTGTTGCATCTCATATGTTTAAGATGCTCAATCAACCTGAAGCCTCATCTGGTTTGAACTCAGGTCTCTGGGGCTTGGTGGTTCAACAGGCTGGAAGGGTTGGGATCCCAGTGCATGACCTTGAATCTCACCATTAATTCCCACATCCACAAATTCACACGGGCACCACGCAGCTCCTTAAAAGGAAACACTGGTTTGACTCCTGTGTCCTCAAGCACCACCAAACAGGTTCTCATCTTTGCAGAAGGCTCTAAGTGCTGCTGTAGCAGACATGAAAATCCAGTTAACGTTCCCTTTCAGTTTGATTAACGTGCTTTAATGCAATCCAATTAACAAAGTATTATGGTTTCTAACATCACAGCTTTTATATCCTTTTCTAACCAGGAAAAATCTATGCCATATGATACAGCCATTAGAAAGGAGCAGATAGCTTTCGCTCAAAAGGCTCCCTATCACCTGATCCAAAGCCAGATAGGGTCAGCAGAAAGACATTTGCTGACTCCAGCGGGTCACAGATCAGGCACTAGAGAGTGAAATCTATAAATGCCCTTTCACTGGGGAAGTCACATTACTGAGGTCCATGAATTATGCGGGGGGGAAAAAAATCCCCGCTAAGAGCTGCAGTATTTACAGCACTGTCTCAGCTATAAAAACCTTTCCTGGGAATCAGAGGGGGGACTGCAAAGGACTTTGTGAGAATTATGATCAGATGGATTAGCTAAGGCCAAAGCTGTACAGAAACATTAGACAAGGAGTATTTGAAAGCCAGCACAAAGTCTTTTCAGGATTAAGTCCTTCCACCGTTCTTCCTTTCAAAATAAGTAAAAGCAAGGTAAGATTAATTCCTTGTCAAGCCCATGAAGAACAGACTCCAGCACAGAAATAAACACAAATTGAATTTACTCTGGTGGCTTCAGATAGGTCACATCAAGCCAGAACTAATGCAGTATTGACTTGCTCTTACTCTAGACTACATAACAAAGTAACAAAAAGCATTGCAGGCGCTGCAAATTCATTTCATTTAATAAGGTCTGGGCAGCAAAGTTAGCCTGGGATACAGGCTGCATTCAATAGGCACCTCCAGCAGCAGGAAGCAAGAGGAATACTCAAAACTGGATGTTCAGGTGCCATCTGAGAGAAATGACTGCCTGCATTGCTCACCACAGCCCATTGTCTACTGACTGGCCACACCACTGCTCTTACCCTTCAGACCCGGCTGGAAGCCCAGGGGAAAGGCAGCCACGTGCAGGCACCCACTGTGCCCTCTGCAGCCACACAAAGCTGCCAAAATTCGAGCAGCTCAGCCACCAAAACAAACTCCCATCTCGTGCAGAGCCAGGTTTGGCAGAGCTGTACTTGACCCCCGCTGGACATTTCCTGCAGATGCTGCTGGGATTTCATCTTTCTCTGCAGCCCTTGATGGGAACTGGCTGCAGTGGCAAGAGCTGTGCTGGGAATCCCTCCTCTCCTACGCCCCGGGAACACTGGAGGACTCAGATCTGATGTTTTATTTATTGATTTTCCTGCAAGGAACACGCAAAGATCCAAAAGAGCAAAGCATTAAGCAGTATGAAGTTGGCACCACAAGGAAGTTTTGAACAATCTCGAGGCCTCCCTGACCTTGTACTGGAGATGACATTACACAGATCACCAAAAACATCTCAGAATAAAATATTTATCATTTTCTCCAGTAATGCAAGTGTGCAGCTGTTAATGGAAATACCACACAAACTTCAGATGGAGTTCAGTGGACACACACCTTCTCTGCCTTTCCATCAAACCAGGGCACTGTGCCTCTCCTCTCTGCAGTTAACTACCATCAGCCACATAACAGAACGGAAGCCCCTGTGAAAAGCACAATGCACCAACAAACACAGCTATGGCGAGATCCAGAATGTGCCCAATGTGTCACTGCGTACTTTAGACATAAAGTCATTGGGTACTTTAGACTGATGCTTATAAATTAATTTCTGCCAGCTGTAATTCCACCAGGCAGTCCCTGAGACTGCGGGTTGCCCCCACTCGTTAATGAAATCTTGGGAAGCATCAAAGAGTCACTCCCACAACTTACTTGCAGCCGTGGTCGCCTTCAATGGGAGTTGCAGGATACATCAAAGGGCAACATGAATCATGCCTGCTTGTGCAAATAAGGGAGAAGTTAAACCCCGGGTGCATATTCCAAAGAAGTTTCCATCGGAACGCTTCTGAAGGAAAACTCGGGTGTTGACAAAACTATTTATCACAAAGGGCTCCTTTTCCTCAGGGAGCATCGACAGATCAGGAAGGTAAACATTTGAGCCAAAACGATCAGAAAACTTTCAGCCACAAAGAGAAGTTATGCTGCCACATCTCACCAGGCAATCCTAGAGCTTTCCCTGCATTTTCCTACTTCTGGACGAATTGGTTTGGGCAGCATCTCTTACCAGGCTGCAGCAGCTGAGTAAGAGGGGCAGTGCATCACACACTGGGAGAGCTCCTCTGGCTCCACACACACTCTTGGGACACAACGAGCAAATGATGAGAGAGAGGACGTGAAATAAGGATGCAAAGCCTCTCTGCAATTCTTGTTTTATATTTTCTCCTTGAAAAAAGCTAAATTTCCAGCAGGAAACCCACAATAATTTCTTCACTGCCCTAGCTACTGCTGTCCTGGGATGTCAGAAGTGCTCATTTCCCCTTCTTGAGTCAAGAACCCCCAGAGGGAACACTCCAATAAGCAACTTCTTACTTCTTATTCAATCTGCAATCTCCTCCAGAAAGAGATCTGTTTGAGGTCTCACCTTGTAGGAGAAAATGGCTCCATGAAAGGAGAGAAAAATTAAAAAGCAGCAAAGGAGCCCTTAAGAGCCTTTGCCTTTCCCGCCAGTGATTTATGCCCAACCCTTCTCCTCCTCATATGAGCATGTATTATTTGTTACCTTGGCCGAGGAAGGGTGGGGGGACAGAGGAGCATAAGGGAGACTGGAAACCATCAGCAGTAAGTATCTCCAAGACTTCTCTTCCCTTTCACAAGCAGTTTGACTTCTAAGTTGCAAGTGCCCCAAAATACCTGTTTCAACCCACGCAGTCAGAGCAAGACCTTGTTTCAGAGGAAATGGTGGCGCAAACGCTCCAGAAGAGCATCCTCAGCCTGATGAACTAACTGCCTTGCTGAGTTGGTGGCTGATCAGCATTGCAAACAGGCACTGCCTTGCACAGCCCAGGCTCCAGGAAGGGCTGAGGGACCCACTCACACAGCTTTACACTTCATGCCTTTAAGCAAGCATTATTTATAGCCTCACACTCAACCTGTAATAAACGCGAATCAGATTAAAAACCCGTTAATAGCTCATATTTATTAGCAGTGCATGGAAGATACTCATAAAAATAAGTAAATTATGTTGGTGCAAGCCTGCACATTCACTCCCTTAAATGAGATTTTGGGTTCATTGCATATTAAATCACTTGACTCTGGGATTACACAACATCATCACGTTTCAAGCAAGTTCTCTCAAGGCACTGTTCTGCCCTTTTAGTCAGCGTGCAGCCAACACTTAAGAGTACTGTAACCCCATACCAAGGGCCCCACAACTGCAGTGGCCTGTGCTTCAGGGCTCTCCTAGCAGCAGTACTTCCTTTGTCTGGACATTGTAAATGTCTGCTGCCATGTAGGGCATATGTTCCATAAGTAAGTTACTTCTCTCCAGCATTACTTATGCAAAAAAGCTACAGCTTGGTACAGGAAAAGACCTTGAGAGGCTCTCATGTTTCAGCATTGTCAGCAAAAACTTTAAAGGACCTTCTCACCTGATCACTTTTCTATGACGCTCACACCTTTCTTCTACCTCATCACTGCACAGACTCAACCACAGGCTCTGCAGACCTCCTTCTGACCTGGGCACAAACCTGCTGCCCCAGGGAGAGACATGTTCCTTCCTAAACACCAAAGAGAAAGTGGCCATGTGGCCCTACAGCACAGGGCTGTGCCAAAAAGGAACGTGGTGAGACGTGCCCTGACTGCTGCCCCATTTCAGGAACAGGAAAAAACAGAATTTGTGTTTTTGTCAAGATCCAGCAACTTCCTGAGGAAGAGCCATGTACTTTTAAAATTCCCAAGTAAACTCTACTGCAGCTCAGGATTCAGCAGACATTCAAAAATTGGAAAATTCCCAGAGTTAGGATCTTTTCCAGCCTATTCTTTGCTCCATCTTACTGACCCAGCTCTACCTCAAACTCAGGCGACCGGGCACAAAACAGTACTCACCAAAGAGCCACACTTAGAGGGATTCCATTCAAGTGCTCACAGAGATGCATTTCCCACCTCCCATGATTTCCAGCCTACGTGAGTGCAAATAAAGCCATCATTTTGCATGGGGTCAGTCTGGTCCTTGACACAGGCACGACCAGCTTCACACCCAATTTTCCAAAATCAAAACCAGGTATGCAAAATGTCTCTTCCAAGGGTAGATTTTATCTTCTGGAGCGCAGGAGCAGATCAACAGGTAAAGCCAGAAAGTGAAGCCAGTCCCATCTCTTGGCACCCACTAGGCAGGCAAAGAGCAGGTCCCCAAGGCATCGCCGGTACCTCGGCTGAGCCCTCGCCTCATGTGACAACAGCAGACACGAGGATCTGTTGTTCAGAGACTGAAACACAGCCGTGACCACACACATTTACACACATCTCACTGCTTAGACAGGAGCTTGGGAAAAGACGAGACTATCGCAGGCGCTACGTTGCAAGCACAACAAATATAATCTGGTTACAAGCGACTGCAGAGCTTATGATACCACTGGCTAGGGGGAAAAAGAGAGAGGCACTCTGAGAATTAATGTTCTTCCAGTCTATAGAGAAACAAATGAGTTTCTGGTGCTGAACAATTAGTACTCCTGTTAATTATGCGTGCGGGTTAGAAATAACACCAAGCATTTGGGACTGCTTCCATTTCGATTGTTTTCTTTCTGCACTGGATAACAAAAATATATTCAGACAGCTAAATAAATCCTTCATAACACTGATGGGACTTCTTGTTCACAGCAAGCAGTTATGCAAATTGCTAATTATGAGGCAGAGATAATCATAATCTAGCACATTTATGCAACCACATGTACAACAGGGATAGCTAAAGCAATAGTTGCCTTATTGTCCTCGCTGCATTTTTAAAAGTCATGCCAATGGCTGGCTCACTGCTCAGCACCGCAGCCTGGCGCAGTGGGTGTTACAGCCCAGGAGCAGCCATGTGCCCCTGAGGCGCCACAAAATAGGTTTAATATACTGGAAAATAACACAGGAATAAAATGTCAGGTACCTCCAAGAAAAATAAATGGGAGAATGGATGTCAAAGCATCCCCACTGATTCTGAATTGTGCCTCGTTGCATCCCAAGCTCAAATAGGTGCTCAGCTGCTTCTTCATGGTGCCAGGCTTCAAATCCCAGGCTCTCAGGACACCACTGGGTCAAGTCCCATCTGCTCCAAACCTGCCTGAAAACCTGAGCTGTTGGGCTTGGGAAAGAAGCACAAGAGAGGGCAGGTATCCCCAGAGGGTCCATTTTCTGGGATGAGCTCTCAGGTGTGAAAGGAAAAAGACTCAGAACTACCCCAAAAAGTGACCCTCCTAACACTAATAAAGCAGGTACATGAAATGTGAGCTGCAGTGCTTATCCTGAACTGCATTTATAAAAAGTACCAGCTTTAGGGATGTTCTTTTGCTTTTTGCTGAGGGAGACTGATCTAAAACACCTAAAAGACACAAAAAACCCACCAAAAATGTGAGCAAGAATGAAGACTGCACACAAATAAAAACCTGCCCAGCCGAGAGCAGGTCCTGCTCATTTGCTCTCAGTCAGCACACAGTAGCCTCACTATTTCCGTCCAGTTTCCCAGGCCAGTTATTCCAGCTCAATAAAACCAGCATTGCGTTATCATTTTCACTTAAGGCTCCAAAATCCAAAGCTTACACCGTTTACTGCAAAAATAATAGAGGCAGGAGCACAAAGTACTGCAATGCTGGGGAAAGTGCAGGGTGACATCCAAAAAAAAATCCTGCAAGGGAACAGCCTGGCATGTGGCCTGCTTCTGCCCTAATTAGCTATCGTTTTGGCAAACCCAGGGGAAATGCAGTGAAAACAAACCGGTGACTTCACGTACCCAAAACACGGAGAGAAGCTCTGGATGGGCTCTGAACTGGAAATGATGGATGTTGCTCACTCGAGCTGTAATTAAATCTCCCTTCCACAAAATAGGAACAGCGATCTGTGCCCTGCTGAAAAAAACCTGCTGCCTCATGGAAATGGAAAAGAGCAACTGGACGGACCAGGGACAAAGTGCCAAGTTGTTTGGGTTTTTCTGTCTGTTGGCGAGATATTAAACTCCAAGAAAGAAACAGTTTGCTCAGACCTGACTGCCTCTGCTGGGTGAGTGACTGGAGCAGGGCAGCAGGAGCAGCAGGAGAGGGGTCCTGCCCTGCATCACAGCTGGAGAGTCACCCTGTGCTGGAACTGAGAAGCAGCCACCACAGCTGGATGCGGCTGCTCAGCACCGTCCTCTGCTTGCAAGGAGCTGCAGGCAGTGAGGCGAGAGAGTGAATTTGTGCAGGGCTGGGTCTCTGTTCATGCCCTGCCAGCCAGCCTGGCACTGCACCCTACCCAGTGCTGCTCATGCATGTGCCACACCCAGAGTATCAGAGCAGCTCTGGGCACCTTGCCTCCTGACACCCCTCTGGGGTCAACCCAACGCCCAAGGGACCATCCCAGTGCCTTCCAAAGGGCAGGGAAGAGTTGCACCTAAGTATGGATGCCCTCCAACTAAGAGTGAAGAGGAGAGCAACTCAAGAACAGCAACCAGAGGCAATTGAGGATCAAGCCTTCAGAAACTGAGAAAAGCCCTGAGAATCCTTGAGCTACACAAAGTTATCCATGCTTGGTTACTTGTACTTGACTTCAGCTCTCAGAACATTTAGGTTCTTGTCTTCAAGCTGTCCGTTGGGGCAGGAGGATTAGAAACGTACTTTGCTCCTCACAGAAGAATGATGCAAGTAAGATCTTAGTTCCTAGAGAAGAACCACCAAAAAACCCCATACCAATTTCAAGAGGTAATACTCAGGGCTGTAAGCATTCAGCAGGTTCCTGAATATATTATGGCATGTTTGACACTCACATGGCCCACCAAATTCAGTTTTACCCCGGCTGGTGAGTATTGTGCACCACTAATACCTCGGGGACAGAATGGAATATACCATAGACTGTTCCATCCCCATTGCTGGCCATTTCCTCTCCAAAATGTAATGTAAAAGCTAGGTTAGACCAAAGAGGCAAATCTACATTCTTTAAATAAAAATGAGCTTACCTGCAAGTAGGAATTTCCAGAGGAGTTGAGATGAAAAATGGAAAATGCCAAATATCCAATCATTTCAAGTGGTTCCAATCATTGCAGGTGAAAGGCATTAGGAGAGAAACAAAAAGACATTGATTAGCAAAACAATACGATGTTTGCAACACACATTTTTAACACTCTAAATTGCATTCATAACCCCAGTAAGAAGCAAGAGTTCTCATTCCAGTTTTCCTTTATAGGATTTGCTTATATGTGAGATTGGATTTGCACCATTTTGCAGAATATTGGGCTCCATCTTATAACCCTCACTCAGGCAAAGCTTCCTCCACAGCCACAGAATTGCAGAGGAGACAACAAAGTTTTGCAAAGCTTGGCCTGGAGGCATTGGTCCTCCAGCCAAGAAAATACATAAAACCCCCAAAAAGATCCAGGAAGGGGAGAGTTGTAATTCATAGCCTTTGGCAAGCAGAACTTCCAATTCAGAGTCTGCTCTGCTTTTACCACGATTTCTATCTGCAGCTGGATGGTGCATTTCAAATTCATTCTTTTTCCTTGTGGAAATCAAAACAAAGCCATAAGAACTTCATTCCAGCACCAGTCTGTTTGTTGCCCATATAACTTTATGTGATCAAGCCTCACATAACCGTAATAAAAGAACTCTGTAAAACATAGTTTTATAATACTTGAGCCCACATTTAAACAGCTGAGGAGTTCCTCCAACCTGATGGAGCATACACTGCTTTCCATCTACTCCTAAAGACTGCAAATTTCAGGTGGTTTCATGGCTCCGTTGTGGCTTGCATTCTTCCCTAGCAGCTAGGTGGAAAGCCACAGGGCAGTTACCTCTCAGTCTCTCAGAGTAGGAACAATTCTCATCCAAGCAGTAAGAGGAATCTATCTACCTGTGCAGTGCATCCTTAGAAGAAAAGGATGCTCTGGGGGTGGCTAGATAGAAATCCCGCCTGGAGTTTGTTTCTTGTGGTTGTCGGGTTTGTTTGGTTTTAGGTTTTTTTTCCTCCTCCTCCTTTAAAAGTTAAGGAAAACATGTGAACTGATATCTCAAAGATAAAATAAGAAATATAGGACAAACAGATAGTTCCTTACAGTTTTTCTAACTGTTTACATGTGATTACACACCGGACAACCTGAACTCCTGCAATCATGTGAAATCAGAATCTGAGCTGCCATACAAAACACATAAATAATTTCTACTCCCTGATTACTAGGAAAAGCTTGAAAACGTGATCCCCACAGGCCTGCTACGAGCAAATAAAGAAAACCCGAGCTGGGCTGTGATCCTGCAAAGCACTTAAGCACATGCTTAGCTTTGAAAATCAATGGGACTTCGTGAGCTTCTAGAGAGCTCCAAGCTCACGAGAGATTTGTGGGATCAAATCAGGAAAAAGAAAAATCTTAAGGTCTTAAGTCTCAACCTAGTGGTATTTCAGCTTCTCTGAAGCCTAGAATTCTATTTAAACACTGAGGACTGATCTTAATATGTTTGCATTAAAATATTGATTCTGCAGTCCTTAGAAAGGTGAAAGGTCTTGGAAGGCCTGTAGTGGGTGAGGGGATCTGACAGAGCATCTATAAACTGCCAGCACCCCAGTGTCCCCAGGTGGGATGACAGCACAACCGAAAACTTGAAAGACACTCCCAAATTCCCCATGTGCCTCTATTGACACTACAGCCCCCCATCCAGTACCTTCAGCATAAACACTGCTTCCATGCCTGTGTCACTTCAAGTCTGCAAGGCTTAAAATGGAAAAAAACCCATCAAATTGCTATTGCACTTCACCTCAAGCTGCTAAAACCTTGAAAAGCAAAATAACAGGAACTGACTAAATTTTGAAGCATTTGGGGGAAAAAAAAAAAAGTGTAAGGATTTCACTCAAACATCTGCCAGGCACTGCGCACTAACATATTTGCTCATATCAACTAATAGGAAAGGGACTATGAGCAAGAGCTCAGAATTAGCTTAACACAGCTTTTTCGTTGTTTTTCTCTCTTTTTTTAATCAAATCATTCAGTTCTCAAAACTGACATGCTTCTGATGGGAATGCACTGATTTAGTATCTCCTCAAGGGTCACTGCAAGCAGATACCAACCATGGGAAGATCAAAAAATCAATGCCAGGCTCAACAGCACCTTCTTCCTCTTCCACTGCTCCTTGTTTTTATGAGTCTGAACTAGAAAGTCAGGGGGAGGTACCTGATGACAGTGAATGGCCCTGATGGTCCCTGCAAGCACAGGGGGAGGGCAAAGGAGAAGACAACGTTCCTCTGCCACCTTATGTGCCCATTGGTACTATGGTGGCTCTTTTTCCAAAGAGCCCAGCGAGACACCTCAGCAGATCACACTGAAGCTCACATTGTACAAGAAAAACAATAAAACAGCAACTGCACAGAATTCAAGGAGAGGGGGAAAAATGGAAAAAAACCCAACTGTACAGCAAGCTGAAGGGCTTACCAATCAGCACTGAGGCAGATAAACCTCTGATATCCCTTTTTTTTAAACCTGAGTATTTGCAATCAAAAGCAGGCTAGAGATGATACTTGAAAGCCATTAGCGAACTACATTTTGAATTATTTCTTTATAGTAGCTGTTAAACCATAAGCACGCATTTTGCTAATGCTCATTTCTCATGTTTCCCCCCAAATGTTGTTTTTACTGCTGGATTGCAAAGATAAACACCAGTGACTCCAATATTTCTTTCACTTTCTTTGAGAATGAAGGCACATTCCCCCAGCAATGTATTCACCAAAGCACCAATCACATTTTTTAAAGTAAGTGGATTTGATGATGAGAACTGCTGAACAAATCTTCAGCAAATGGTGTTTATTGCCTATGCGAATGTTAACCATGCCACGCCAGCTGATATAGTGGTCCTTAAAGCACTCAGCTCCCTGTATTTATAGGAACAGCTCTCCCGCTGCCGAGTTAGCTGAGCAAAGCCTGGCCATTTCCACCCCTCCCAGCCCCTCCAGTGCCATCGGGACTTGCATTGCAGACTCCACGCTCACCCCAGCGCACCTTCCCTGCCAAACACATTCGAGCCCGGAGCTCTGTGAACATTAAAGAGTCTCATGTTCTGCAGTTGGTTTTCCTAAAGTGTTCCCTGCCTACCTTAGCAAGAGACCTTTCTAAGCAGAAGGGTTCAGATAATTCCTCTCTGATGACAGGGTAAGTGATGAGTGATTTGTCCAAGTGTGGGATGCCCATGTCCACAAGTGGGTTTTTCCCCCAAAAGCAGAAATGGCCCTGTAACTCCCTTAGGCCAGCTGGCTTGACAGTGAAGCTGGCTCTGCTATGAGCAGAGAGTTGAAAAGAGAGGGCCAGAGAGCCCTTCTGACTTCGCCCATCCTCTGAGTGTACTCGGACAGTGCTGTGCCCGCAGGCAGCCCACGCCAGCACGCAGAACCCACAGCCACAAAGGCAGCTGTGCCACTCTCTGCCCAAGCGCCGTGCCAGCACCAGCCAGAGGCAGCTGCAGGGCACCTCCACACCACTCCCAGTGCAGAGGCAGGTGCCTCTGACACAGACCACTTACTGTGCCATCTCTGCAGCCTCTGTGCAATTCCACATCTGCCTGGAATGAACCCTGAGCTCAAACAGCCCTGGACTCACCCACTGTCACCTGCTTTGGGCTCTGCACTGAGCTCACACTCCCCTTCCTCTGTAAAATTGGTTCCTCCAGAAGCACAAACTTTGCATACCAAAAGGCAGGGAAAAAACATTAAAAGAGAATCTGAACATTAAGAATTTTTAAAAGTTATTCACTGAATACTATAGTCTAAAATAATCCTTAATAGCCTGAATCCTTTCCAATTTGTCTGGTTTTCTCAGTGAAAAGCCTGCGTTTGCAGAGATCTGGAGAAACTGGAGAAACTGTGCACACAGTAAAACAGAGCAAGTCAAGGACAAAGCTACAAACCTTACCACCCATTTGGAGTTTGCAAGATTCTTAGAGATATTTTTTCCAGTCAAGCTGATTAATGCTGTTTTAATGTGCAATATTTTGTGTTTAATAACCCCGGCCTTGCTTCTGAAAGGAGGAAAGGGTTTTACAGTTCAGCATTTTACAGTGGGTTTTGCAAAGGGCTACCACTAGATTGCATCAATAATTTTTTATGCTGCCCTCTCCGACAGCAGATGGCACACTGCCAAGGTGGAGCCCAACCACCTGCCTGGAACAGCAATGTGCTGGGGCAGAGGGGGACCAAATGTGGCTGCAAGAAGAAGAAATGCCACAACAAAAGCAAAGCAACATCATTTGGCCAGGGCTGTTAAAAATAATTACGCAAGTATATGCTTACTTTAGAAGTCTCCATCCCCTCAGAACTCCTCAAACAGGACGAAAAAATGGAAAATCATTTCAGTGCATCCCAACCTGAGATTATGTGCACTAATAAAAGCAGGATGGAAAGAACATTAACCATCTGATGAAATGCATTTGGGGTCACTGTTCTGTATCTCTGCTCTGAAGGAGCGGAAGGTGAGGAGGTGAGAGCTGCCCCAGGAGAGCCACTGCCCACCTTGCCACTGGTGCTCCCAAGAGATGCTACCAAGGCAAAAACCCCACGCCAGGGAGACAGGCAGCTCCTGCCACAGTTCCACATCACCTCCTGCAGATGGTTACAGCCAGACCCAAAGTCAGGCGCAAAACACAGCCAAGAAATCCGCTGTGCTAAAGGTGATTGGCTTTAGTTAACACCTCTTTGCTTCTCCACAGTGCAAAAAGCCAGGGTTTCATTAGGATAAATTCCTGACACAGGAAGGGCTTCACTTTTAATTACACCATTTTAAGGTTATAAATTGTTTTTTGGCCCCTATATGTAATTAAATATAGATGTTCTCTGAGCTTAATGTCAGTTTAAATTCCAGGCTGGATCAAGTAATTCCTTTGCATGTGCAATGAACAAACGATTTCTCCCACATTCCAAAGACCTGTGCTCATGCATCATGTATAAAGGTTGCCTTTCTCCAAGCTAAAAGGTCAAGTAAAACAGACCTGAAATTACACCTGGCCCTCTGAGGAGGAAGCAAGGGCCCCTAAAAACCAGAAATCAAAACTTTTGATCTTCCTGCCTTGAAAACTTAACAGTTCCAAATTTTCCAGTCCAGCTAATGCTCGAGTCATTGGTGTGATCCCAAATTCTTCCACACTGGCTTGTGTCAACATGAGCTGCAGGCTAAGGATGCACAGCTAGTGGGACAACTGCGCAAGGATTTGGGATTATTCTTTCTGGGGTCATCAAACTCGACACTGATAAGCCACAGCCCAGGAAAGACCATCAGACTGGATGTAAAAATGCACATAAAATAAACACCTGTGTCTCTCAACCTCTCTGCAGCACCAGTGTTTGCAGATTAAAACTGGCAGCTGGAGACTTATGAGAAATGAGCTGATGAGGAGAATTCACAGTGGGGACCGTGGGCTCTCCTCACCTCAGAGTTCCCAGTCGAGCTCTGAGCGGGGCAGATGGCAGCAGGAGGGCACATGAACACCCGCATCCTAAATGTGCAGCCACCCCCTTTGCTGAGCCAGTTCTCCTCAAAATAACTAGGCTAAGGCAACCTGGGTCAAAAACTTCATTTTTGGAAGACATTCTCCTCTGAAGGCATTGCCCACTATTTATTTATTTATTTATTCATAAAATTATTTTACGGTTGTTCCTCACAGACCTGCCTGAGTTGCAGTGACTCCTGCACACAAGCACATGAGATGTGCATGGAAGAGCAAGGCTGCCAAGACACTGCCTCAAAATATTGGAGGAAACTTTCCTGCTCCACAGGGAGCATCCCTTTTCCAGCACAGGGTCATCTCCAGAGGCAGCCCTAGATGGAGCAGGCTGGGTTCTCCCTGTTACCCTGCAAAAAGGCACAAAAAGGCTCCTCTCAAAGGCAACAATGAGTTATTAACCCCAGGTTTTGCCCATCCACGGTGGATGCATCCTTGTCCAAAAAGCATTCTTCAATACCCTAAAGAAAAGCACTGGAAGGACACCAAAATCACTGTGTTGCAGTAATTGCTAGTGATTTTGCTCAGCTTATAAGTACAGAGCTGTTACCTCTTTCATTTCAATACCACTACAAAAGTCAGCTGGCACAGGAAGATCTGGCCCATTTCTTGGTTTCCTTGGCATCACTGTTGGTACCAAATGTTTCACAAGTCAAGTGCTCCACTGAGACTTTCAGGTAACTTGTTTGTACTCAGATGTTTCCTCCTCTGGGATTGCACTGCTCTCACTAGATCTGCGAGGGAGGGCACTGAGATGAAATCCCACCTTCACAAGCCTGAGATTTCCACAGGACTGCTATTTTAAAAGCAGCAAAACTTTCTTCACCTAAGGAGGCAGAGGGGCCGCCGCAAGCAGGCAGATTCACTTACAGCCACTGCCCCTTGGGATCCCGCTCTCCTCTGACACCAACTCTGCACAAACCATGTCTGAAAACAACTGAGAATGGCAGAAAACTCCCCCTTGCACTGGAGCCCTCGAGCAGTGAGGCTGCAGTGCTCCTGTCATTACCTGCAGCTTCCCCCACACAGCAGCACTGCGGGCAGGGAGCTGTTCCTGCCCTTTGCCTAACACAGGACTCAGGACTCTGTCTCCCCGTGCCCATCACTCACTTCCTCGCCCCTTTATCACCCCTGCAAGCATCTGCTGCAGCAGGGGCTCTGCAAACACAACCTGTCCCAGGACCCACCAGATGCATTCCAGTTTTATCTATTTCAAAGCACAAAGAAGAAATCCTGCAGGAAAATTGGGAGCAGCCTGGCAGTTCTGAGGCTGCATCAATATTTCTCTGTTTCACTACACTTTTCGTACTGATGGTTAAAGCACAGCCATGCAAGGATATCAGGTCCAGGCTATTCAGCTTCTGGCCTCTGGCTCTTGCTATGGATCCTCCACTAGATTAAAGAGCTCTTTAATAGAAGTGATTTTCTCTGCAGGAAGGTATTTCTACGCTAACCACAGCTCCTTGGATACCTTTGTGGCAATTTGAAAAGAAGCTCGAGGAGATCTGCATCCCACTCCAGCGCTCACTTTGGGTATCTTTTTTAAGGAGGTGGTCCCCATAGCACCGTGATGTGGATGCTGGGACAACACAGTGGCCAGAGGGACAAAATGCCTCCACACTGCCCAGCCAGCCTGGGCTGCCAGCAGCTCCCACACCTCGTATTTTATACCACCCTCAGCACAGACACAGACCTTGGGGGAAAGACTGATGCTGGGGGACAAGGGGGGACTCTCACCCTGGGCAAAAACAAATAGGGATTTGGTCAAGTGATTTTCTTCTTCTCACTGATCGTTTTCTGTGCTAAAATACCTGCTGAAGGCAGTTGGTCGCTGCTCTCCTCTCACCAGGCTGATGGCTGAGCTGCAAATGCCATCACCGGCCGCTGCTCACTGCCCTGGCTGCTGCCTCTGTCTGCAGCAGCACTGCAGGCGGGGGTTCCCAACAGATGGGGAAGGAATAAAAAATATATAAAATCGCATTCAAACATCTCCCGATAGGTTCCCTCAACGTATTTACTTTTTTTTTTTTTAAAGTGAGTATTTCCCAATCGGCTGCACAATAAATTATTTGCCAAGACATTAATTATGCATTATTTACTTAATACATGGTAATTTATGTTGACAATGGCAATATTTCTCTGTGCTGAAGGTGCTGGATGCTGACTAGTGACCAAGGGAGATGCTACTACCCAGTCTGAACAAAGCACTTCAGTCATTTCAGACATCAGTAGTTTGATGCTAACTTTGAGGAGACGGAAAACAGCAGAAATGTCTAAAACATCCTGCTAAAATTTCTCTCCACTGAGGCATTTCAGGACCTATTTCCTCGTAAGAGCAACAAGACTTGACACTACTTGATCATCTGGGGTTAAAAGGGAGAGGATGGAGGAAGGTAAGTGACAGTTGTACAGGAAACTCTGTATTTCGCTATCAATAGTTAATCTACTGTGTCACATTTCTTAGAGAACTAAATGAAATGCAGTAAGCACTGTGTAAAATCGGAGCTAGGGAGCAAAATGATTTTGTAGAGCAAATAACTGTCTCATACTGGCTGTTTTATGCCCTATTGAACAACCAGCATTTTATGAAAACAAAGTTTCATAAATATCGGTGGAGATTTCCTTCCCGTGCAGGGAGAACTCTGTGGATTTACAGCGGCTCAGACAAGAGCAGGGAGAACGACTGAGGGCTGAGGAGCAGGTCCCTGGCCAGTGCTGTGGGTCTGCTGAGAGGGAGCAGCCAGAAGTGTGGGGCAGGGAGGCTCCTTGGGGAGCAGCAGCACTGCTTGGCTCACACCGCCACAGCTGGAGAGGCTCCGCAGCTGGAGCAGCCCAGGGGCCTAAGGAAAAACCCCAGAGCCAGGGCCTGGAGCATCAGGGCCCAGGGGAGATTATCTGTTAGGAAGAAATGAGCAATTCCTCCTCGAGAGGGTGGGCAGGCCCTGGCACAGGTTGCCCGGGGAAGCTGCGGACGCCCCCGGATCCCTGAAGTGTTCATGGCTGGGTTACACCGTGCTTTGAGCAACCTGGTCTAGCAGAAGAAGGTGTCCCTGCCCACGACAGGGGAGTTGGAACTGGATCATCTTTAAGGTCCTTCCAACCCAGGCCATTCTATGATTCCATGAGGTTAAACCTCGCTGCTGCTGGTTGGGGTCCCAGCACCTGCAGCTGAGAGGGGCCGGAGCGCAGCACTCAGCACATGGACATTGCAATGGGGGGGAAGAGAGCTGTGGGGGCTCTCCTGGTCAATTCCTAGGAGAAGGATAAAGGAACACTGCTGGGAATGCCCCTGAAGACTGTGAAAAGTAGGATTTTCTGGCAGAAAGACTGCAGAGAAAACAAAAAACAACCATGCAAAGCACATACAGGCTCACTGAGGCTTCTCACCACAAGCCAGGGCTCATCCAGGAGGAGAAAACATGCTGAGATTCATATGGGAGTAAAATCCAAATGGAAACAGCCTGGCCATTAAACCACCTGGCGCTGCTGGTACACACAGCTCTTTGCATTCTTAAAAGTCATTTTCATGTACAAGTCCCAGGGCTTTACCCAGAGCTCTGAATGCTGCCCCATCTCTTCAGACCTCCCCCTGTACACTCGGGGCATCACCCACAGTGCATTATTATCTCCTTCCTCACGATTAGCTGGGAGAACTTTGCAGAGACACAAAAATGTATTACTTTCATCTCAACTAGAAACCTGTCACTTCCATGACTCAACCTCACCTATGGCGTGGGAGTAAACCAGGATTTCTGACAGATGCTACTGCAATTAGAAATACTATTTTTAACACCTCAAGTACAGCTAATTTATTTTTTGAAGATAAATCATAGTGAACCTAAATTAACTTGTATTAAATGAGTCAGGAACAAACACTTTAATACCACAATCAAATATTTTCCTCTGTTGCCCTCTTGCAGTTCTCACCTCCAAAAACAACTAACAGCATCAGCACAACACACAGACACACACCAGCTTGGTTTATGGGATGTTCCAAGATACACAAAACAGCTTTTTGTGGGGATTTCCCAAGGATAAGCAAAGTTTAAGAAGAACAAAGAAACCATTATTGTGAACTACATTGGAAATGCTTCAAAAATTTGGACTGAAGAATCACTGACCCCTCCAAAAGGCATTTCACTGTGGGAAAAACACAGTGTGAGCGTCACTGGGTCTGAGGAGAAGTGCTAACTCCAAAGTATCAAGGCCCTGAAAGCAAAGCAATAAAATGCAGGTTTTATGAAGTTTCCTTGCAAGAAGGCTCCATCAGTTACAGCCCCCACGGGAAGAGGCAAGCGGCCAGCACCAAGGGCTCTGTTTTTGCCATAATGTGCTAATGCTGGCTATATTTTATACCTCTCTGGACAACACAGCAGCACCCCAGTCCTCTGCTCTGCAGGACATAAGGCTGAGATTGAGCATATCATCATTTTCAAGCCTCCCTTCATGTCTCTGCTCAACCTACACCACAAAACCCACCCCGCACCTCTCTACCCTCCCATGGCTCTGCTGGGCTCCATCAGCAGGGGCTCTGCATTGCCCACGGGATGCAGTCGGCTGGCATGGCCGGTGTGAGAGGGGGTGGCTGAAGGAGAAGGCTGCTCCCAGCAGCTGACTTTCCTGGGCTGACCCTCTGACAGCTTTTTTTATGTTTAAATAATGTGATAAAAATCAGCAATGAATTATGCAGCATCACTTGATAAGTCCAGCCCCAACAGTTCTTGAGAATCCCATTTTAAAGTTAAATTTGAGTTAGATCCTTTATCTCACGGCTTTAATAAATTAAGCAAGCCATGTGCTGTCCTCTCTACTGAAATGTCCTCCAGCAGACTGGGGTACCCTCTCCCTCACCAGCCCCAAACATATGGGAAACCCAGGAGCTCTCACTGCAACGATCCTGACCTCCTGCACAAGTACCCTTGCACCTGAAAAACAAAGCACTTGCCTTTGCCTGCGCTACAAGCAGGTAACTCACCAGTCGTGTTTTTCCAGCCTTGCATCCACCAGCTCTCCCTGGGACACATCCATCACTGGTGCCATCATCCTGCACCCCCACAAGCCATCACTTGGAGAAGTGCAACTAGTTTTCCTTGGCCCTTGCTTGTCTTTTCCAAGGCATCTTTGCAGCGTCTGTAAACCAGCAAGTCTTGCATCTGATATTTATCTCAGCTTACCAGAGTTTAACCTAGAGAGCATCCCTGGTCCTACCCCACCACTGCTCTTCCAGTCTGGGAGGGTGATGACTCCTAACTGATTCCAGCACAGCTGTCCACTCTCTCCTGTGTGGATTCATCAGCAAGAAAAATGGCTGTAGCCATTAATGGGACAAGTATTTTGATGGATGAACTATCACAGCACTGCTCACTGTAACATTTCATACTGCAGCCAGTTCCTCTCTTGCCAAATGATGAAAGACCAAATCAGCAAAAGTGAGAGTTTCTGTTTCTCCACCTGTTTTCCCCACTCTGGGCAGCAATTTTAAAGACTCCAGGCATGAGTACTTTAGCAGAGAAGCTGAATGGGTATCTTTCTGAGATGTCAACCACAGTTCAGCTTTCCAGACCTCTGGGGCCTGCACCGTGAGCACTTTTTGGAGATGCTGCTGCCCATCCAGCCATTCAGGTAAGACAGTGGGACAAGGAGGTAAAGTGAGCAGTGCCAATGCAACCATAATGCTGCCTTCTGTCTTTATACGAATGCAGACTGCAACAGCACGTGGGGCCTGAGAGACATCACACACAGACATTTGAGACAGTCTCATCTCCCAAAAGCTGCTCCTACTGAAGCTGAGCCCCATTACAGCTCCTGCTCTCAGAGCAGAGGGTGGGACCAGCATCCCACCACACATCCCGCTGTACACAGTTTGGAAGGGCTCAGAAAGTTCAGGGGCAGTGTGCACACCCAGAGCAGGATCCAGCAGTGAGATGAGGCGCAGGGGGTAAAGTTTAAGACCCCCACCATCCCAGAATCCAGCAATGCAGCACTGGACAGGCAAACTCAAATAGTGTCTTCTGAAAGCAGAGCAAAACACTGTTGGAGGATCGTTTTCCATTCAAGAGTCTGGAGAAAAGGACACTGAATAATACAAATCCAAACGTGCAGAATGGGAACAACCGCCTCGGCCTGACTGCAGAGCTACAACCTTAATGGAGCCACGACAGAGGGAAAACAGCAACAAGCACCTCTAACAAAAGCTTTTATAAAGCACTGAAAGGCTGCGTGCTGTGACTGCGTCAACCAGCACAACTCCAGGTCCTGACTTCCTGTGCCTTGCCCCTGACGTAACCAAAATGGACAATTTAATTAATTAAATTAAAATGCATTAAGCGATCCAGCAGGAAGGCAGAACTGCCTATTTCAGTTCTTCTGAAGTACCAATTATTACAGCAGGGGGAAAGAAAACAGCCATCATCATAGCTTTGGTGCCATTAAAAATAAAATCCAAGGGAAAAAAAAGTGCTTTGTAATAGCAAAGCACAGCGTGCAATGGTGGCACAGTAAAAACTGAGAACAAGAACAGTCACTGCAGAGAAAAAGAGGCAGGGAGAGGAGAGAAGCAGGCAAGCTGTTTGCCCCTGCATCACTCCAGGGCAGTCCGGAATGAGCAGTGGTGAGTGGCTCATTATACCCACCCATAGACTGTGCCAGACAGCCAAGTTGCTAACCCCCCAAAATGAGCCAGGTCCTCCATAATTTGAAGCCAAATTGCTTTGGTGTAGCCAGGAACAGAACCTGGCCTGGGGAAAGGATCAGTTTCCTTGTTAAGAAAATCCATGTCTATGCCAACAGCACTTTTACAGAGGAGGATACCCTTGGAATTGCCAGGGGACAAAAGCACCTGCCTCCCAGTTGGAACACCCAAGCACCACCAACACCAAGCCCATCTGACCTGGTGACAGACACAAAAATAAAACACATCCTTGTCAACTGATGCTGCACGTAGGAGGAAATTCGCTGTCCTCACAGGAAACAACCTTCAAATTGCAGCCAATGCCGTGTACAAGCTATTTGTTCCTGTATCTATGGCCATAGCCTTTGGTGCCTCCACAGGAATGGGGACACACCAGCAGCCCTGGAGGCAGCTGAATCCCAGGAGAAGTCTGAAAAATTGTCTCCAAAGGAGAAAGTCCTGAGCAAGTTAATGCAATTCCTTTGAGCTCTCAACAAATAAACCCAACAAAATAAACAGTAAGATAGGTCCCTGTAAGGATGTTTTGCTGGAAGCCGGTCCCTGGCTTTGTCTACAGCATGTTGTGCAATGAGGCTACACACTGGTCCCTTCTTCACCCAAAGCACAGGACCAAGTGATGCCACCTCAATTCCACCAGCCAACACATGGTTTAAGCCAATCACCGGAGACAGATTTCTGCATCCAGATTCAAGGAAGGCCTGATTCTGCAACGATGCTGAGCTACAGCCATCCTCATCTGAAAGTGGAAAGAAGCATCAGGAGACAGCAGAGGGACTTCCCATGGAGAACATCTTCCAGTAGGACCCTCTCTGCAGCAGTCCTCCAAAGGCAACGCCACGCTATGCCCTCACACCAAACCTCCCCAATTTCAGCAGGGCCATGGTAGGGCAGAAGGCTGTATGGATTTTATTAAACTCAGAATTCACCTGTCATGACCACAGACCTTGACACGCAGCATCTGTTATTAGAACATTTATCTTCTGGTACGAGACGTGTCATACATACACCCCCAAGAGCCAGGGGCAAGAGATGTGGGCATGGAGTTGGAATAGCTTGCTGATATTTTACTTTTACAAATAAAACCAGAGAAAGGATTGGAGGCACAGGATGCCAAGCAGATAGCTGAAAGGACAGATCTGGATCGACAGCTACGGGCTCCTGCAGCCGCAGGAGAGAGGTTAAGGCAGAAAAATGTTCCCATAAAATATCAGTTTACCATAGCCACCTCCACCAGCCCTCCTCCATCTTTTCACAGGAATAACAATAAATAGTTTCTCCATTATTTTGCTGTTTCTCATCCTGCACAGAGCAAGGACCGCTGCCAAGATCAGAAAGTTCCCCCAACAGATTGCAAGCCTGACTCCTCTGCTATGTCCTGCAGATTTCTGAGGGAACCTGCAGAGCCATTATCAGTGCCCGCTCCCATCAATGAGCCTTTCATCTGCTAAAGCCTCGTATTGACACTCGCTTATTTATAGCAACTGCACTGCACCATTCATTTAAACACATCAGCATTTGGTAATAAAAGATAAAGTGGACTTTGAAGCCTCGGCCTCAGAACACACCAGCCAGAAACAGGAGACAAAACTCTTTAAGGGTGAAGCTGCAATTGGTTAGTGTCCCTCGGCTCTCTGCAACCTGACCTGTACCTGCAGAGGATGCACCTCCGTTCCTCAAGCCTTTCTCTTTTCAGCCAATCTCAACAGCACCAAAAGGCTGCAAGCGCTCCAGTATTTCTTGGTTTCACCCAGCTCACCTTTATATTAACTGCTTTTAATTATTTTCTTTGATTTAGTACAATCCAGATACAAAAAACCTGCTTACAGATCTCTGCCATCATGTTCAGTGTTGGCTGTCAACATTTTCATCATCATCATAATTCTATTTAGTCATCACCTCTCACTGAGACTTACCAGCAAAAAAACAAACAGAACTGTTCATAACTCAACAGCACAGAGTAAACCAGAAGGAAAAGGGCCCTAGTCCCCGCCAGCTGCAGCAAGCAAGTTACAAGGGTAAGCCAAAAACACTGAGAAAATCCAGGGACAATATGAAAGATTTAGCAACCATGGTGTGAACCGCCTGTGCTTTTCACTTCAGATCATGCAGTGGTGAGGCCAATTTTTAAGTAAGCAAAACTAACTGAAACTCCAGGCCCGGATCTCCAAGTGGCAGAAGGGCAAGATCAATGCCAAAGAAACTGGGATGCAGATAGGAGCGTCCAAGAGCGTGGCCTTTTCAAACACCTCTGCAAACACAAGAGAACCCACTCAGGACTGAAACAGCCCAGTTCAGGACCCATCCCCTGTTGGCCTGAAGCTGCTGAACCAGGGTTAATTTGGATTTAAGTGAGTGTAAAGGGGATGAAAATCAAGCCTGCAGGATTCAGCACTGATATTTCCATGGCTTTATGGCACAACTCACAATATTGTATATTCTTATAGTTTCAGCTTTTGGCATCTGGGTTTCCAGCCTTAACACATTTGTGTCTTTGTCACTCTGGAAATGAATAATAAATAAAAACCAACCAAAGTTCAATGTGATCCAAGTGCATCCAAAAAGCTCAGCACAAAAGAAGTTGCTGCCCCTTGTTCTTGTGATTTTAATGTTCATTCAAATACATTTCATGGGGAGAAGCTGCTGCTGCTGCTGCTTGTGAGCTCAGGTCATGGTTGCTGCCACGTGGAGCATCATACACACATTATTAGTCATGCAAATCGTGATCCAATTTGAGCTTAAATCCTCGTAGAACTCAAAACTCTTTGAGAATAGTCCAGGAGCTCAATTAAATAAGAGGCTGAATTTCAGCTTGGCTGAGCCCATTAACAGCTGATCATCAGGCACCTCCAGCATGCTCCTGCAGTCCCAACTCTGGGTAGATTTTAGCTCACAGAAGTCCAGTGGGAACACCTCTCACAGCTGTCTACACTGCAGTAAACACTCCAGCATCCAGATGTGCATGAGCAGGTATTTATGACCTGGTATTATCAGGAACACTTTATTTTAGCCACATTTTTCCAGATAGCTTCTGGATCACAAGCAAAGGGAAGCACATTGTGCAGCAAAGAAACCTGAGCCTTAACTTTCTTAAACCTTCATCTTGTTCTTTTGTTCCTGAAAAAAATCCAGAAGCACAAGCAGGCAAAAGAGCAGCAGCAGCAGCGCGCATGAACCACGGGAGCTGTGTGTCCTCTGCAGGTACATACACCCCAGCCTCACACACTGTCTGGCTGCACCACCTGATCTGGGTGAGCACCACTCATACGACATACTAGGAATAGCAGATTAGGATAAATCCTTGCACAGAAATCAGCATAATGGCTTTTGATCAATCTGGTTTACTCCACACCACAACCTCAGCATTGCCAGCTGCCTGCCTTAACTATGCCAAGAGCCTGTGCGGGCCAGGGAAGTGCTTCCTTCCCTCATCTCTCTTCATCCCTTTAAAACCATCCCACTCTTTTCTGTCACTGGTACCTGGATGCCTGGTCTGGGCAGGATGCTCTTCTTGACAGCAGGATGATTGAGCCCTTCTCAAAACCAGCAAAATCCTGCATTTAGTTGACCAGTAAGAAGGAGGAAAACACAGGGGGCTTTTTCCTGCAGTACCACAATATGTGATAAAATGCTATGCTTTGAAAAGAAGAAAGACTCCATTGGAAGCAGCATCGTTTTCAGCACAGAGACAGCAGGGAAACACTCCCTTTCTGTGGGAAGAGCTTGCTACACAAGTGGAGTAGGTTGGAGACAACCTGCTTTACTCTGCACTGAGATGAGCAGCACTCTGGCAGCCAGCATGAGGGGCAGCAGCACGATGCAGCAGCTCTGATGGTCTTACCAGGCACAGAAAAATAAACATCTCCCCTTTCAATATTTTCTGAACCCTCTCTTCCACAAGTGAATTGACAGCCTGTGGGAAAAAGGCCCAGTTTGCTCAACAGTAAGTGCACAGTTTTGTGCTAATGCACAATTCTGTGTCCGCAGGAGCACCACGCTCCTGTGGCCAGGCACAGCAGGGAGCTGCTGCTGAAATCAATATTGCTTATCAATGAAGGGGAAAACACATCCAAGCCTTTGAAGACTTCTAAGCTCATTGTAATGAAGCTTCCTGCTCTAATCTAGCCTGTGCACACAACAAAAACATCCAGACTTATGTTTGCAATGCCTGCATTTTAAATAATTCACAAAGAAATCAAGAGAGCTTATCACAGTGCCCCGGGAATTGCAGCGGATGCGGTTTTGCTGCCGTGCTCCTCCCTTGGACACCTGCTGCTCCTGGTCCTGCAGGACAACCCTACCCCTTGGCTCCATAAACACCCCAGGACAGCCCAAAGGACCACCTCAGCCCTCTGTTCTGGATGCCCTCTGCAGGCTTCTCCCACCGCTGGGGGAAAGGAAACACAGATTTTATACCGCAGACTCCTCCAGCAATAGAGCAGTGCTGGGAAAAAAAAAGGTGAAACCTTCAACAGCCAAAAGAGAGGCCAAAACAGACCTTGGTGCACCAAGTTAGGCTTTGCTGGGTTTTGGACCCTATGGGAGCACAAAACCTGTGGAGAGCAGCTCAGCAGAGGAGGCTGCAGACCCTGAGCAGTGGGTTCTTCTGCAGGACCACCGTACTGAGCAGGGCACAGCCAGTCCTGGCACTGCTCCCTGCCTCCCCCAGGCCATCACTGCTGCAACAGAGCCCCCATCACTGCCCGCAGCCTGCTCCATCCTCAGCCCAGGACAAGCAGGGGGGCCCAAGGAGAAGACCAGCCTTGGAATAACAGACAGCACACAACACTGGTGGATGGGTACACGTGTGGGCACACGTGCAGGGATGGGAGGGAAGGCCAGGGAATTGCCCAGGGGAGACACAGCCTGACACCACAGTGAGAATGCATCTTCAGTGCAATGTTTTCCCCCTTCTCGTAGGCTTCAGCGTTTCCACTCAACCATGTCCAGCCAAGCTGTTGTTACTGGCCACAGCACCGCTGCCCCCAGGGCTGGATTAGTGCTTCTTCTCCAGCCAGCTCTGCTCTTGCCTGAAGGGCTGCCAGGGAGGGGCTGGAGGAAGGCTCCTTCCAGCAGCCACCCTCCCGGCATGGACGTGCAATACTTGTATAATTCACTTTGAAGCTCCCAGCCTCCAGGCATGAAGCAGCCAACATAGAGCTGGATCTTGCTCTGTAAACTCCCAGTCAACAGACAGAATTTCTCAGCACTGTCACCTTCCCTGATGGGTTTGTCAACTGCTTTGCCCTCCTCAAAGAACAGTTTTCTTGGAGGTGAGGAGGTAGTAAAGCTTTCCCTGGGTCATTTGCTGGTGATCCAGCATCCCTCCCACTGAGGCAGGGGCTGCTGGAATTGTCAGGATGCCTGGCACACAACTGGTGCAGCTTCATCTCTTACGCCTCTATGTTTTGCTTTCCCATGACACACACTTACTGCCAGCAGCAATTTTTCTTCTTCCAGTTTGGCTTTTAAAAACAGGAAAAAGTGAGCTTGCTTTCCTGATAAAAACCAGGAAGCCTGAGAAGCAACTTTGTCTAAAGGAATTGTTTTTCAAATGATGAAAAACTGAGGGAGATTGTTCTCACCAGAGTTGACCTGATTTGGAAGCAACTCTCTGGTTCTTTTTCCCCGGAAACCTCCCCAAGTGAATATGCTCATCAGCCATGTGGTAGGAGCCCCACCAAAAATACCTCTGCAGGGACTCACTCACCCTCAAGCTCTCTCCTGGGCCCTCCAGTGATTCCAGTCCTCAGCAGCCCACCTGGAGAGCAGAATGCACTCAAGAGGCTGCTCAGCACTGGGCTATATATCCCAGAAGGACCAGAAACAACTCATTTCTCCCCAAATTGCTTATGTGGGGCAGGCCAGCATACCATTCAGGAGACAGAGCCTCCCCCTTCCAGGCCTTCGATGGAGGGGCAAACAAACCCCCAGAGAAAGCTGCTGACACTCCACCGCCCATTTGCATAAATCTAGTACATTTTCCCCTCCCCTGAGAGCCACAGAACTGCTTGAACCCAGCCTTTTAATCTGATGCTCACATTTAAGTGTTCTGCTAATTAAACAATCCATTGCAAAGCTGCTGTTGCGATGCCTCCCTCTCCCCTCGCCAGAGCTGGGCAGCCCTGTGGAATGATACCAGCAGCCTGCTGGTGATAATAGCTTTGGGAATAAGATGGCATTGGCCCTGGAGAGCACCAAACCCCCACAGCTTGAGGATTATGTTACACTTCAACTTGTCATCCATCAAAACCCAGAAACCAATCTCACCCAGTGGAAGAAAAATCAATAGCTTTTCTCTTTCAGCACCAGGGGATGTATTTTGTCTCTTCTACCAGCGTCTTAATCAAGGGACATGATCCCAGATAACGTATCAGTGATGGTGCTGCAGCACCTAAGGATATCTGCCACATCACAGTGGGTTTTAGCCATGGGCCACTTCTCTGAGACAAAATTCATTCCTGCTAAGAGAGGTTCAACCAAAGCACTTGATGAACCAACACAGGGCAAGCTGTGCAGAACACCAACAGAGGGACAATGCCACATACTCCAGGAGCTGAGATGGGGACAGCACCAGTGACAATTTGTGTGCTAACTGAATGGCAGGCCAGGAGCATCCCTGTGCCAGCAGGTCACCTTGCCCTGCACTGTCTTTGAGATGAGGTGCACAAGCACTGCAGCAGGAGCACCAGGAGGGCAGGCTGGAGATGCCGAGCACTCCTTGGCAGGAAGAAAGCACTGCAACCTATCACTGAACACCCTGACGGGGCTAATTGCTACATTAGACATCTGAACAAACAACACTAATCACCACATTAAACAACTACAATTACTGCTGTGCTGACAAGTGCAGTGCCACGCTGCACTCAACGCCTTCATCTCCAGTGCCCTGCACAACCACCCCTGCACTGGGGCAGCCGCAGGATCTGAACTGGTCCCAGCAGCTCCAGACATTCCTCCTCACCAACCTCACGGTGGAGTCCTTTCCCCTGACTGCCCTTGAGCAGAGAGCAGCAGCACACAGCACCAGTGACTTGCCCTCCTCCTTTTGGAATGTCCCTTGCAGAACACACCTGCAAAGTGGGCAGGGACATGTTACTGAGCAGCATTTTATTCTTAAAAACTTTTGGATTTTACTCCCTTCTTCCAGAGCAGACAGGGAATACTCTTTGAAAGGGAAAGGTGTTTTAGCACATTGGTGGCTTCTGAGCTCCTGGGGGAAGTGCAGTGACAGGGGACAGACAAGGACATGGGGACAGACAAGGACACGACAGTGCTTGCAGTGCTGACACTGCACACAGAGCTGGATCCTGCTCCCACAGCCCAGTGCCCAAGGCAGCTCACCAACAGCCCCATAACTCTGCTGGGACCAGCCAGCACGACCGATCCTCCCATCAACCAGGAGGCGCCAGGGAGAGCTCCACTGTTTTCAGAGCCTCTGACCTGGCAATGAATTTAATTTCATTTATTTACAAAAACAGCATTTTTGCAGTGAGCCTGGGTTAAAAGCATAAATAAAACATTTTATGTCACACTAGATTTTCACAAAAGGAATCAATAAGAGTTTTGATTTAGTAATAATGAGAGGAGAGCCCTGTTTATTACCTGTCAGAAGAGCAACAAAAAGCACCAAAAGATCTCACTCATCCTCAGCACTTTCAAGCTGCCTCTTTGCACTGGCAGTGCCCACGGCGTGGGGAGCAGTCTGCAGTACCCCACAAGGCTGGAAGAACATCCCCCCCAAACCAAGCAAGCAGATTCACAGCTTGCTCTTACACTTTCTCCTCTTTAACTGTTCCCCGCAGCCTCACTAGTGTGAGGTCTCTAGTCCTTTTCCATCAGGGTTTCCATGTGCTCAGGTTAAAGGTGTTTGCATTAAAAGCTGCACCTCTACCTGATACCTGAGGCATCTTGGCTCTGCACACAGGACCTGCAGACAGGGATGGTGAGGGACAATCCAGTCACCCCTTCGCAGCAAGGTGCCCAAACCCACAGACTGGGCATGCTGCCCTCTCCTCCACACTGACCCACCACTCTCCCCAGCATCTCCAAAACCCCACATCCAGGCCTGAAGACGATGCTGCCAACTAGGAAGGGGTCAGGGACACAGGACAGCAAGACCACAGAGCTGCTAATTTCTGTTTTCTTCTCCCAAAAATCCATCCTGAGTTGACCAGTGCTGAACCCAATGAAGAAACAAGGCAGCAGCTCACCATGAACAGGACCACAGGGTGCTGGTAGGACAAGGGGTCACTGGGCCCTCTGCCACTGAGCACCTGTGTCCACCTTTGCGCTGCTGCTGCTGGATGGAGGCAGGAATGTGGGAAAAGATAAAGGATCCCTGTGCCGCGGGAGGTTTCACTGCTAATTAGGCTGGAAGACAGCTCTGCCTCGCTGCAGCCCTGGCAGACGTCACCCAGCGTGAGAAGGGCGCAGGGCAGCGCGGGGCGAGGCAGGCACCAGCTCATTAACACAGACCCACTCCAAGCCTTGCCATGTCCCCTCCCCAGGCGCCAGCTCTGGGTTCCCACTGGATCCCTGTCACCGTGGAAAACACAGAAACACAAAGTTTTGGGTAATGTGCTCATCCATATGTCTCCAGGTGAGGAAGATGGGGGTGCCAAGGCCAGAATGGCACCAAGCCCTTACTCAGGCTTGCCCCTTCTGCACCTGAAGGAGCAGAAGCCTGTGAGAGAGCAAAACCCCCAGTCCTCTCCACAACACCCACAGTGATTTGCAAATCAAGTCTGCTCACGTAGGCATCATCAGGTACAGGGGACTTCCAGTTAATTAGTTTCTAATGTTATTAATTACCTGTCTTGCAAGCATTTTACATCAGACACGCAATGTTTAATTTCATACATAAGAACCCAGAGCACTCAACTTCCCGTATTAATGGGGATGACTGTTTTTAATGCCAGACTCATTCTCACAGCACAGTACTTGTGCTTACACGAGGAAAGCTCTGCTACATCCCATCATCTGCACTCGGTTATCATCAAGAAGCACAAGCACCACATGCTGTTGCTTAATTAAGCCCCCTGTAGCACAGGGGGTGCTGCTGTGTTCCTGGTTAGGAGAAGGACTCCCTGGGTGCTGGGCACAGCTCCGGTGGTGCCCTGAGCCCACTGCAGAGCGTGGCCCTGGGGACTCCCCAGCCAGCTTTTGTGTGTCCCTCAGATGTCTGGCTCGGGGTTTGCTCTCGCTTCCTGCCCCTGAATGGGACTGCTTCACAGTTTATTTTGGGAGGCTGAATATTTCACTTGGAGCACGTTTCACAGAATGCTTACAGCCCACTTTGTCACGGAGTTGCCTGCTGCCTCCCGCAGCCATCGCTCACCTCGAGCCTGAGGAGAGGCAGGAAAGAAAGGGCGGGCGTGGGAAAACCACGGTTAAACACTGCCTGTAAAATAAAAGGAGGCATCTCTCCCCGGGTCCATTTGCACAGAGAAAATGCCCAGCCTCATTTCCACATAGCGATAATGAGCACAGCATTAATTCTCTGACCCACAGAAACCAAGCTCTGACAAAGGAGGAGCTGTGTTCCTTGTAGAGAGCAGCCCCATGGACCAAAGGAGCCATCACCAAGCCCACGTGGAGAGCTGGTAGAGCTGAGGGTGGAGCAGCAACACCCACCAGGCTCTCAGCCCTTGCCACACAGCACCCACCTGCCCTGAAGTGAAAGCACTCAGCAGGTCCCATGTGCTCGATGCCAGCTTTGGGCCAGCCAGGCGTTCTCTTTGCTAACTCACTTGGAAAACTCCCACAATACTTCGGCCAAGGGCTCTCAGCTGCTTAAAACAGCTCTACAACTGGGTGAAGTAGGAGAGAGTATTGGCACAACCCCGATGAGGTGCTGTAGAAACTCTGTTTCTATGGCAACATCCTATTACAAAGCTATTTGGATATTCATTAGGGTTTTCTAATTCTCCTAAACCTGCTTAGTTTATAATTCCCATTTATTCCAAGGATCTGCATGACCCTCTGCAAACTGCACAGTGGATCCTTGCTTTGCAAGACTCCGCTCACCAGCCCCACAAGGGAGACCTTCCCTCCAGGTGTGTCGGGGCGGGGGTGAATGCAGAGAGAAGTGCAAGATCCTGCTCTGTATCTCGGCTTAGGGAGTCAAGAAAACAGCAGCCTTCTGCAGTGCTCTGTGAAACTCCCATCCTGGCACGTGGAACAATTTAAGCCTTAAAATAGACTGAGAACAAAAGGCTAAGATCATTAACAAAAACAAAACAAAAAACCCCTCAAACCAACAAAACACCCAGGCAGTAAAAAGGTTCACAAGCATAAATCAAGAGAACAGAAGAAAAATGCTCACCAATTCAACACCACTGCATTTAGACAATTACCAAATGACACGGCACAGCCACCTGCTAGAACATGAGCCCCATGAAGCAACAGGGCAAGTGCAGAACTTGCTTACGGAAGGGAAGTCTTTGTTTCAAGAAAAATGTGGGCACCATCACCAAAGTACTGCCCCTTGCACTACACCATCCCCTGGGGAACAATCTCCTGAACACCGGGATCCTTATGAACCCCAGACCATCTCGAGGACGGAGAGATCCTTCCCCATCACAACCAGGGAAGGAAAAGGGGCTGAATTCACCAAAAGAGCCACTAAAACTGCAGACCCCACTCTTCAGGGCACAGATTCCCTACTCCAACCCTTTTTCTACCACCTTCCTCCTGGCAGAGAGACCAGACTTAAAGAGCAGCCTCAGGGTGCATTCACGGGCATCCAGCTCAGCCCTCAGCACCTCAAGTGCTGGCAGCAATGAGGTCAGCTGGGAGCAACTATAGCCCTGAAATTGCAACCTAATAAAAGAGTGAAAAAAAAAAAGAATAGCCTTTCCCCACCCCACCCCCCAGCATGTAAGGTTATGGCAGAACTCAGGGCTGCAGGCAGAGGGGAGACAAGGATGTCCACAGGTATGAGAGGAGGATCATCTGCCATCTGGGGGCATTTCCAGGACCTCTCGGCTTGCCACAAAATCCAACATTCTTTGGCACAAAGACAGTGGTTTGAGACCTTGCACGTAACTTATTTTCCAGGGTCTAGGTTAAGGTCTATCAGCACGTTCCTCAGAAGCATCCTGGATCTCATCCCATTTAGCAATCCTCCTGTTTGCTTCTGAGTGAGCATGGGGACTGTCCCATTTACACCTTGAAAATAGACAACAGCTGAAAGATTCAGACACTGAACTATACACTAACGAAAAACCAGTGTTACGCTGCAAACTCCGCAGACAAGAATGAAGACCACTTTGTTGGTTAATTAGGGTGCACAAAGCTCCATGCCCAGCACTGGCTGTTTGCAGTAAGTCTCATGGCCGTATCAGCAGCACCATCTGCAACTCCATCTGAGCTTGTGAGCTAAGCTGGGCGCTGTGCTTTCAGCTAGAGCAGCTATTCCCTGCTTCCCCATCCTGCAATGCCAATGACAACAAATTGTAGCTGTCTATTACACCCCAGAAACAGCCCCACTGCAGCAGCAGAGGTTACTTAAAGTTAAATCTAATGTAACGTGCACTTAAATAAGCACATGCAAAAAAATCAATGTGGCACTTTAGGCACAAGTATTACTGAGTCTAGATGTCCATTACCAATTTAAGGTATTAGTTTAAGAACAGCTATAAAAATGATCTCTGCAAACAAAATGGCCAGCGCTAATAATCTTGCCAAAAGTGAAAAATTTATGGTGCACTATAATTATACTTCCAAAGTTAGAGGAATCACTGTGTGAAATGAGAGCTCACGAGATGCCACAAAAATGTGTCACCACAGGAACGCATTTCTGCTGGGGCAGGGAGTGATGGAAAGCTGTTTGCTTATTCTTAGCCTCTAGAGGTCACAGCCTCACAGTTCAATCCCTGAAGTCAGACAAGCGGGCGCTATTTTTGCTCCGATACATCATTTGTAAGACATTGCAATTTTTTAAACAGCCCAGTTTAAGGACTCCGTTTTGTGGACATCAAAGGAAACTTTGCCTGGCCTGTCTAGCTGGGTATAACGCATGGAGCTGAGCACAGGAAGGTTGTTGCAGCAGTGCTTTGGCTCCTGCAAATTGCACGGGTCCCATTTGTGACCCGTGGTGCTGAGACGACAGGAACTGGTAAAACTGCTGAAGCATGAAATTGGTTTAAAATGATGAAGTGAAGATCTGTTTTTCTTTGAGATCAAACCACTTCTGAGAATGTCGACAGCAGTCCATTCTCCCCTGAAATCTGATCCATACCATTGTTTTTCATCCCCTCATTTTCTTGTTTGGAAGCCAACACTGACTTACACTACACTATTACCTGTGATCTTTTCACTTGACCAAACATCATCAGGCAGTTTGCAACAAGTTCTTGAAAGGGAGAGGAAGAAATGCCTCCCTCTCAATTCCTCCAGACTGTGAGATATAAAGTACCATGACCTACCCTGTGCCATCCTGGAGATGCTCTCAAAGCTGCTGTGACTCGGGGCCACTCAGCAGCAGCAGGGCAATGTTTCAGGTAGGGGCAGACACCTCAACCCAGCCACCCAAGTGTGGGAACCACTTGGAACCACTTTGACATTGCGTGAAATGGCCAAAGGCAACACGTCCTGCTGAGGAGTGAAGAAGAAGCAGAGGATGCTCAGATGATGATGATGGATGGTGGGTTTCGCTGGCGCCAGATCCTTTACCCAGACACTCGAGTGCCAGACCCACGGTGCCACCCCATCTAGACTTTGCATTATCAGAATATACAACATAAAAGCATGCTCCAAGATCTTAAATGGACTTTCTTCCAGAGACAAACAAACCCTCTCTTTTCACACTGTTCCTTGCTTATAAATAGTTCAAACTCATTAATAACTTAAAAGCAGGTGATGCTTGGTGCGGCTCAATTATAGCTGCAGCATTTAGTGTATCACCACCCTTCAGCATGCCTTTGCCATGTACTAGCTTGTAACCAGAAAACAGCTTCCCCACAGGGAACAAAACCTTGACTTCCAAGCAAGCAAACTGTTTTTTGTCTAAACCAGGAGTTTTAACATGAAAACACTGCTGCCAGTTCTCTTCCTGGGCACAGAAAAGTTGCGTCAGAAAAGCAGAAGTCCCTATTTTGCAAATATCATCATTTAGGCAGTGAACCTATTCTTCCCCCACCTTCTGCCTCAGTGACTGCCTGCCCCCTTTGAAAGACACTGATAGAAAAGTCAGACTTAAAGTAACACATGAAAAGACCTGTCTGAGCACTTTTCCAGATTTCTTTGGGGCCTTGAACAAATGTTAGAAACTCAAGTCATAATACAGCATCTGCCTCAACAAGGCACCTTAATTTAAAAGCTACACCTTCTGAAATCCTTTCCCAGTTCTCAATCCTATGGTAAGCAGAGCTCATTTAGGCCAGACAGTCTTAAGGAACTCAGACTACTCCAATGTCTTGGAACAGCAGCCAAGAAAACATCCTGAAGGCATAAAAATCAGTTCCCTCCCGCTCCCTTCAAACATTACATTTTATTGTTTGCCTGTTAAAAAAACCCAGCACAACACCAAACACACAGGCATCTGCCAAGCACTTCTGCTCCACTTCAAGATTCACTGCTGGGAATAAGCTGTTCACTGCCCCTTCCTGTATAAAATGCCATGTGGCTTCACCCTGCTGGGCAGCAGAGCCCTCCCTCTACCCCAGGCTCTCCAAGGCAGCACCCACACCAGCACCCACCCCTAGGCACCCTTCACAAACCCTGCCTCGACCACCAGCAATCTTCTTCCCCTGGTAAATCTGACCTGGAAGAAGAAGAGGTATCACTTGCAATTAGCTGCTAACCACATTCTTGCCACAATGTGACCACAGGCCCTAAAAAGAAAATAAAACAGCAGAATAATCCAGCCCATGTTACCCCACAGAACCCACAGAGGCAACAGCTTCAGCTGGGGAAACTATTAATATCAGAGAACAAATTCTGGATCCTTTAAGGCAGATGAATTTGAAGCCCAGCAAAGCACAAATGATGTCCTCTGAGCAACATACCTGCACTTCAAACTGCTTCAATGAGAGATGTATAAATGCAGGTAAAGCAAAGCTGACAGGTCTGTCTCCAGTTGCAACAGACCAGATTTCCAAAATTTAGCTCAGTGTTTCCAAATGCAGACAGAGGTGTATTTCCTACTGAAATCAGCTGCAGTTCGATGTAAGAGTTGATCAGGTGCTCACTGCAACTGCTCCAGAAGTCAGTGTACATATTCCCACCCTGAAGATGGGACCCTGCTCCTCCTGTGCCACAGAGCCCAGGGTCAGCTTGCCTGCTGCTTATTTTTATGACTAAGAGGATGTAAGAAAGGGCTGAGAAGGAATACATATATCACCACCACTTCCAAATATCTCCTTTTTCCCAGCTCCTAAACGATTTCTCAACCTCAAACAAACAAATCCCAACTAGAAGATATTCTCTCGGCACCTGTTAGCTAGGCTGAAAAGGAAATTAAAGCAACTGGATCTCCAGTACAAAAGCAAAAGATGATACCCTGCTTCCATTGTCTCTATACCTATGGAGATGCTAAACAGCTCTGGCCCCTCTATTCACCCCCAAGGAATCCCACCGGGAAATAGAACCTTTGACAACTCCCCTTTGCACAGGATGATCCAGCCAGTTTTCCCCCCAGCTTGCAGTCCACCCCTCCAGTCCGTATCTCCTCAGTTTGACTATGAGAATACTAAAGATACAGTCCAAGTGGCACTGAGGTGGCCCAAACCCCCACCAAGAGCCCAGACCACACCAGGAGTCTTCCAGCTATTAGAACAAGCTTCATCCACCTGCTCCTCATGAACCTCTGCCTGCTGCTTGCGTTGCCTTGTTGACCCACCATCTGATCCTGACCCATCAGCTCTCAGCAAACATTTTATAAAGCCATAAATGCCAACACAACCTGTAATAGAGACTGAAAAGAACTGACACCTACATCTGCACGAGACACTCGCATTTATACGATCTGAGCTGGCCTAGAAATATCCATTTTCTCCCAGAGCCAATGTTTAATTAAAAAGCAGTACCCCACCTCAATACCATAAAAAGGGTACAGCAAAGCTGCATGCTGTTTGCTTAAATAAATTTAAAACACTGCATTCAGCTCAAGCCTGTCAACAGCGAACTGAGCTGGGATGGGGACTTGTTTCTCTGGTTGGTTGGGGTTTTTAAGAAAATATACACTAAAATCTCTATTAATAGCCACATACAGAAATTACCAATAGCTAGGAGGTCTTTTCTCTCCTCTTTTTTTTTTATTTTTTAATTTATGTACCTTGATACAAATAACCTTCAAAAACATGAATCATCTGTCTGCTATCAGTTTGAGCCCAACGGCTATTTTTGAACAGTCAGGTGAATCAGTGTTCATATGTGTACTTAAGAAGGTGAAATCTGGATGAACCACATCAGGACAGACTTTTGGGAATGCTGTAACTGCAGATTCATCAAATTGTGCCTCAAAACTAAACCATCACTCTGCTAAAAATTACTCAGTTATATGCCTCTGTTCATTTGGAAAGACGATGCTATTGTTAGGAAAACGTGCTAATTAGGATTCCTGTGCTAGTTTCAGGCTGAGTTTCTCTTCAAAATCTGCCTCTAGCAAATGCTGAATCCATTGCTTTTGTTTAACTAAAACAGGCTTATCTTTCTTTTTTCCCCCTTTCGTATATTTTACAGCTCAGATTTGAGTAAGAATTTCAGTTTAGAAACGAAAGAGCTTTTGCCAAGAACACATTCCTGTAACATTGTGATTTGATGGTTTGTTTTATTTTTTCCCCCACTTAGATGTTTATTTGTAAATGATTAACCATCCTATATATGCATACAATGCAACTTAGTGGTTTTCACCTATTCTTTGTCTGCAAGGGCTTAGCTACCATGAGCCAACCCGCATATTTAATGTATTTTAAACCAGTTGTATTTGCTGCATTATTGCTGGGGAGTTTTGGATGACATCCAAGCACACTAAGTTTAGCTACAAAACTGGCTCTTTTGAAATAATTGCCTTGTTAAGAAGCTGCCTGCAGAGCCTCCGGCCGCTGCTTGGCACCACAAAGCAGCATGTTGGGTGCTGCCAGCACTGGGAGAAGGCAGCAATCCGTGGGCACCCATGGCCCTGCTCCCCATGGCTGATCCAGGGCATTCTGGCCAGCGCATGCAAGGGGAGAAACCCCGCTGTCCTCTCAGTGTCCCACCTGTCCCCAGCACTGATCACACCACTGCCAGCACAGCTCTGACACAGGGATTCACTGCTGGGCAACCTCAGCGAGCCCAAATCCACGTCCCCTGCAGCTGGAAAGCCATTTTAGTCACTTAACAATGGTACAGTGCAGGAAAAGCCGCCTGCAAGCTCTCCTGTGCCCCTTCCTGCATACCTGCAGGCTTGCTGGGACAAGCGGGCACAGCGGATGGCGTGGGAGGATGTCACACTAGCACAGGGGATGGCACAGGGGATGGCGTGGGAGGATGTCACACTAGCACAGGGGATGGCACAGGGGATGGCGTGGGAGGATGTCACACTAGCACAGGGGATGGCACAGGGGATGGCGTGGGAGGATGTCACACTAGCACAGGGGATGGCACAGGGGATGGCGTGGGAGGATGTCACACTAGCACAGGGGATGGCACAGGGGATGGCGTGGGAGGATGTCACACTAGCACAGGGGATGGCACAGGGGATGGCGTGGGAGGATGTCACACTAGCACAGGGGATGGCACAGGGGATGGCGTGGGAGGATGTCACACTAGCACAGGGGATGGCACAGGGGATGGCGTGGGAGGATGTCACACTAGCACAGGGGATGGCACAGGGGATGGCGTGGGAGGATGTCACACTAGCACAGGGGATGGCACAGGGGATGGCGTGGGAGGATGTCACACTAGCACAGGGGATGGCACAGGGGATGGCACGCTGGCAGAGAGCCTCCTCCTCCCGGCTGTCAGCTCAGGTGAACAACACAACCAAGGCCATCAGGGCTGGGGGCCTGGAGGCCATCCCTCTGGAGCATCCCCTGGTGGGCCAAGGGACACCTGACACATCCAGCAGAGCCTCATTTCTGAAAGGCTGTCAGCCAGCCCTATCCAAAGGGAAAGTGTGACCAGAGCTGACACCTCTCCTTGGCAAACCTCTTTGGCAGACCTCCACACACTGCACAGAGATGCTGCTGGATGGCCACACCATACAGATATCCAGGCTTTTCCCCAAGTTTTAACTGGATTCAAGGGAACAATGATGTCTAAGACAGCATGCGGCCGCATCCAGAGAAGTATTGACTGCTCTGTAATGAATTATTCAGTATTATGGTTATTATTATTTCTTTTAAGGTTTCTTATTTAAACTAGTGATACTGCAAAAACATCCCCTTTCCACCCTTTTTCAGGCATGACTGGAAGAAACGGAAGCAATTTCAAGACCTTTCAAAGGCTCATACTTAGGGTCTCCTGCAAACAAATCCTTAGTAGTTTGACACCAATCCCAGCAGAGCTGGAACACCACACCAGGTGAGATGGTCTCCAGATCTTAGAATATTATATCCAACTGTTTGTTCTCAGAAAAAACACAGGGCAGTTAATTCCTTGGCCCCTGCGTAGAAGCAGGTTTCTTTCACTGACTTAAACCCAGCTTTTATGAACACATTTGTAACTATATTTAACTTTCATACAGATCATCCTCTACCAGCAAAACTGAACATTATACTAATCCCAATTAGATTTGAGAGCAAGAATAGTCTATCTATCTCTTTATAATTATTATGAGAATGTATTCAATTTGCTACTTTCATCTAACAGCAATTACAACTGTTTACCAGTTCTAAAGCATATCCTTTAGGAAGCCATGAGTCATATTTCATGCTAATCACTGTTTATTTAGTATTCTCTTCTGAAAATAAAGGAATCAGTTCACAAACCCTTAAACAGAAATGATAAGAAAGAGAAAAAAAAATCAAATGAAGCGGTGCATCAGAAAGAGATAAAAAACCTAAGATCTTCCACACACTAAATAGTTTTACAAAGCACCCATTGTAAAAATCCGTCCCCAGGACAAATGCTGACTGCAAATAAAACTGTTAAAGGCAATGCTTTGAAGCTGCTTGGAAAAAATTAGCAGCCTACTGGTGTTGCAAAAAAATCTTTCTTTAAGGAGATTTAAGCTAAGTTTTAAAAGAAGAAAGATTCCAGCAAAGAGATGAGATAGTCATGAACACACCACTAATGAATGTACTGTGTCTTCTGGGCTGTAAAACAAGTCTGTCTGCTCCTGTCTGGTAACCAAAGTTTGGGGGTGATGATTGTGCTCACACAGCAGAGAAATCCCCGCCTGCTTCTGACATCCTGGGGCACAGCAGGTTGATATGAGCCCTGGCATCCAGCATTTCTCCTGCTCTCCTTGCAGCCTCTTGTCAGCAAGTTTTTGACAATGTCCTTCATGCCAGAAACACGCATGGCACTCCTTCTTTGTCATTTAAATCTACAGACATGAAAACATTACAGAACCTGAGCAAGATAAATATATATTATGATCAGTGATTAGTATGGAGAGAGCGAGCACCTACGGGCTGTATGTCCCAAGCAACAACACAGTTGTGTGGCAAGTCTGTGTGTCCCATCATGACTGCCCTCTCCTGTGACCACAGACTGGCCTCAGGTATGAATGCTGACTGGTCCCCATCATGTCTGTGTGGTGGCTGTGGAGGGGCAGAACATCAGAGCCTGGCCAGCGAGGATTAATTTGACCTTACCTGACTCCAGATCAGATCCCACCTGGGTATAAGTGACCTGCTGGGCGGTCAGTCCAGTCTGCCCTCTTTGGAGTGCTGGGTCTGCTAATTAGGAATCTCCTCTGGGGTCACGACACCACCCAAGGTAATCCTTCCAAGGTTGAAAGCCCTCACCTGATCACATGAGTGATTGCACATCCTCAGCTACCCTTTCTAAAAACTTGAGAATTCTCAAGTCAGTCACACCTAATGAGTTCTGATGTCACAAATCTGTATTCACATGCTGACAGGGCTTCAGTTGGTTTAATTAATTTATCTGGTTTAACTGGTTTATAAAACGTATCATTTGAATAGATCATCTGTTTCAATTTTATAAGCCTCTGCGACAAGTTACTGTCTCCAACCACCCACCATGTACACACACAAACCAGGAAGCCCACAGCTGAAGGATCAGCACTGGCTGGCAGCCCTGATCAGCTCCATGTGGCACTCTGGTCTGTTCTGCTTGTGCAAAGTCAAGCTCCAACTATTTGTATTGGCTAAAATAAAATTAACGGGAAGCAAATTCCAGCTTAATCCAATTATTTGTGCTAAATTAAAATCCCTCACTAATCCTTCATCAATGCCTGGTAATTTTACAGAGGAGAGAAGCCGGGGGTTTCTGTAACTGCTGGGAAACTGCACGAAGTAAGGCGAGCACGGGACCTGCTGCACACCACGCGTGAAAGCAAGCCTGCAAACGAGCAAGGAACCCAGCTCAGCCCTGGGACGGACAGGGCAGCAGGTCCTCACCACGGAGCAGCCAGCCCTTCCTCTACAGCCTGCACGACTGCTCACACCAGGGAAAAACAAGGAAAAGGGAAACCACGGAATCACAGTTACACAGGCTGGAAAAGACCTCTAAGATCATCGAGTCCAGCCGTTAACCCAGCACTGCCAAACTCACCACAAACCATGCTGCCCTTTAGGATTCCATGTGCAGGTGTGAGGTTGGCGTGGCACACGCAGGGCACAAGTGTCTGAAATAAATAATGAGGCACCTCAGCCCACCGCAGACAGAGAGAGAATCTCTGTTCTTGTCCTGACACAAGCAGCCCCACCAGGAACTGTGTGTCCCAACTGGGGTCTCAAACCCCACCCTTGGGGTCCAAGCACACTGCTCATCCCTCTCTTTCCTTACGCCGCCTCCAGCCCCTCGCCGCTGCCTGTGCATCCCTCCGGGATGGCCTGGCAGGGGAGCACCAGCAATTCCACACACACAGCCCACAGGGCACCTGCTGTGGGACTCACAGACGTCAGAGTCTCGGTGCTGCCCCCTCCACAGGCTCCACAGCACACCCATTCCCAGCACCCCAGCCACGGCTTCTCCACAGCACCAAAATAAACTCATTCATTAGAACAGTCAACAGCATTTTCCCCACAGAGGAGGAAGATGCATGAAGGCGTCTTCTGAAAACAGCATTATTTGGTGCTCAAGTTGCTATGTATTGGTTAGATGATGGGAAAGAAAAGGAGGTATTGCTGTACAACAGCTCTCTTGAGCAATGTGAGTTTATTCCGAAGGCGCATGACAGCGGAATAAAGCCAAGAGGGGCTTCCCAAGCCCCAGCAATGCACAAACCCCTGCTTTTGGTGGCTCCAGGACCCAGCAGATTTCCAAAAAGACTCCCTTGCTGGGTCACAGAGACCTCACAGCCCACAAGTGCCTCCCTCACCCACCGGCACTGATGAATGACCCAAGGCCAGCAGGACAACACAAACCACGGGAACGCCTCCAGCAACCCTGTGGTCAACAGCCACAATCAACATTTTGCTGGAATAAGGCAAAGATCAAACTTTCCTAAACTGCACCTTTCTAAAAGGAGAGAAAAAAAATAAAGGAAGAAAAAAAAAAATCCTTCAGCCACTACTAAAAATTAATATGGGTTATATTTACTATGTATATCAAAAAAAGTGCTCTTTACTTTAGGACATGTTGGCAAGGACATGCCCTTTAATACTGTGCGTTAGAGCAAAAGATGGATTTAGTGTCAAAGGATCATCTCCTGTGGAAAGAAGTAATTACAGTGGAAACCCACCTCATGGGGATTCTCATCCAAGGAAAGGATTTAAAATATAAACCAAAGGTGCTGCTGTTAAGCACAAGCCCTATAAAATGTCTGGAGATCTTGCTCTGATCACCATAGGTGTGTTCAGAATTAAGAAATAGTCTTTCAGTTAAAAAACATACCAACAGCCAAAATCAACCAGCCTATTAAAGAGTGACTTATTAAAATGGTTATTAATCAAACTGGGGGAAAAAAAATTCTTTATCTTCTAGACATCAGTAAAGGAAGGTTTTCCAAGGTCATCGTATAAAACCTGAATGGTAAAAGGAGACCTCAAAGACACACCAAGGAGAACCATTAGAAGAAATCTGTGTATTCATCCCTCTCTGAAAACATGCTTTTTGCTGGCTCACAGACATCACAAGTCAAGGCATCAGTTCCAACAGCCTATCTCTCCCCTCCATGCATCTCAGGGCAGAAATCAAATATTTGGGACATTCATAATTCAACCTTCCTAAATTTAAAACTTAAATTAAGTTTTCTTAATAAGCTACACATCATGCACTTCTTCTAAAGGTTTTCTTTTTTGAAAGATTTAATAAATCTTAAATAAATAAATAAAACGTTGTACATCAAGAAGTCATAAAGTTCAAATATGATAACCTTGAATTTAGTTTCCTGCACATGGTAATGAAGCTCCAGAGTACTGGAAATTCCTGCTGCTGCAGAGAAAAATAAATTGGGCAGACATGGTTAGTGCTATCCCTTAGTACAAATGAACATAAACAAGATGCAAGAATGCAAAGACAGCATGGGCAACCAGCTATAATTTTCTGCGATTAGAGACTTAAAATGAAACGTAAAACAACAGCCCAGAGTGTCAGATTAGTGAAAAAAGTAACGAACAGCATAAAAAAGAGGATTTTTGAAAGTCTTACAAGTCCTTATAAAAATGACGGAGATGAAGAGAAGGTTCATCTTGGTATTCAAACGGATTTTTTGCCCAGCTTCCCTTTGCCCCCACTGCTGGACGGTGCAAGAGGAGGCTTGGCGGGGTTTGCGAGGCGCAGGCAGGGCCAGGCAGCGCCCTGGCAGGAGGTGCGGGGCTGGCACAGAGCCCACGGCCCTGCAGCAGCCCCGGCTGGCGCTGCCTCCACACGCGCCCGCAGCAGCATCCAGACACCGGGCGAGGACACACCTCGGGAGCTTCTTCAGACAGGAAAGGTTGCAAGATGAGCCCTCACCCAAGAGCACCAAAGTCATCTACTACAAAATATGAAAAGCTCTTTAGGAAAGATCTCCAGAAAAATAATCTGGGGCTAGAGAGAGTTCCCTCACCCAAACCCCGGCGTCCTGAGGTCACCAGGAATGATGCCACACTCATAAAAGGTGACATGGCACCCAGCCTGCTGATACAACGGAATGTTTTCCATCAAGAACAAACCATATCCAAGGGCAGAAGTATCTGATGGGTTCAGAAGAGCCAGACTCACCCATGGGGAATGCTTGGTTCAAGAGGAAGTCTTTTTGGAACAGCAGGGTCAGGGCTGTCTCCTCAAACCCTGGCAGACACGGTGCACAGGTGTGCACACGCTACACATGCAAATGCTCATTCCACGTGTCTCCCCTGCGGTCACAGCCATGCCCAGCCACGTGAGATGCAGCAGAGCAGCAGGGCACACAGGGCCATGTGGGCAAAGGGACTGCCCAGGGAAACAAGGCGTGTCACTGGTGTGCCATCTGCAATGTGCCACCATCAAAAACTGCCCGGCACACACTAACACCTCACTCGGAGAGAAGCCTGACAACAAGGAAGGCTTACAAGGTTTGGGACAAGAATTTTCTTCTGCCCAGAGATGCTGTAGAAACGCTGGGACATGAGTCTGGAAACATCTCCATCCACTGAGCTGTCTCCCAGCCAGCTCCATGGCTCCCTCCCTGCCCCTAAGACTAAGCAAGCCCTGTCCTGGAAATATGCAGGATTTGTCTTCCCCAGGAGACTGTGAACAAATGCTTGGTCTAATGAACATTTCAACCTCCTTAATTTCTAGCCAAAATGTATTTCTGGGCAGTTCATCCCCCCAGCAATACACTGCCCCTAAGCATTCAGCTTCAGGTTTGGAGCATTACTGGCAGATGAAGATGCATCTGCTTCCCTGCAGATAAACAACTCTGCTGAGGAGGCTCCAGACAACACATTAATCCTTCTAAAGTCTGTTGTAATTTAAGGTCATTAAACAAGTTTGAATCAACAAAATCCATGCAGAAAGCTGGTGTAGGGGGTACCTATGGACTGCCACATCTCTCAGCACATCTGTGCATCTTCCTGCTTCCCAACATGGTACTTCATGATCCCAAGACCTAGAGAAAGGAGCCGTCGAGCTCTGGAGTCAGAGACAAAGACAGGCAATATGGAAAGATGCACCTTGCCTCCTTCACCCCTTCCATCCCACGCAACCTCTTTGCAGGACAAGGGGTAGGGGATCAAAGCAGCAGGACTTTATGCAACTGATTTCTGACGCTTCAGATACTTCAAACCATCTGCCTGTGCGACCCTGGCGAAGAGTCTAAGTGGAGGCTACAAGTACAGAGATGAAAACTCACTGTTTAGCACAATAAAGACCAAACAAACAACGGAGGCCACTTGTTCCCTTACACAGAGGAAGAGGCGGCATTAGGATAAAGGCTGCTCCAAGGCAGCAGGTGGCTGGGGCTGTGGGTCCCAAGGCAGAGGAGACATGTCCCTCTGCCTTGGTTCAGATGGGCAAGTCTCTCTAAACTTATTTTACTGCTGCTACAAGACTTCGATATGAGCTTTTCCAGGGCAGAACTACTGGAATTCCAGCCAAAAAGCACTGTGCAAGAGCCCTGCTCCATGCTCTTGAACTCATCGCTCAATTAATTCTTTTTGGAATGGATGTCCTGGGGACAGATCTTTACAGAGACCCTACCACAATGCAGAGCATCACTGAAACACCACAAATGCCCCTCTTGTTATCCCTGGCTTTGCCCAGGAGGCTGCAAATCACTGAAGCCACAGCTTGCCTCTCTAGAAATAGGATTCAGGGAATAGCATGGCTGGTTTCAGCAGCAACAGTGTAAAGGTTCTTTAAAACATAAGGACTGTGATACTGGCTTAGGCCAAAGATCTCTCTAGTCCAGAATTCTCAGGTGATTTTGTTCAGGCTTTGAGCTCATATAAATTTTGAGTACCCACAGTGAAGAGAAGCCACGAGGATCTGCCTCCCACAGGTTGTTTGAAGTCGATGCCTGCTGGCCCTTGTACAGTGAGACAGCAGCCAGTCTAGTCCCTTCAAGCCAGAGGTAGTTTTGCAGGTTTTGATCATACTCTCAACCCCCACCATTTCTCCAGACAGCCTGAGCTCTCTTTTGTGCACAGCAATGAAGCTCAGCCCTGCTCCTGGTGGTACGGTGGTCTCAGCTGCTGCCCTGGAGGTATCACCCGTGCAGAGGGACCACCGTGGTCCCGAGAGGGATGGCATATTCAGATGTCAAAAGAAGTCTCATTAACTATGAGAGACTTAAGCTGACAATGGTTAGATGGAAAAAAAACCCCCAGAATAATTAATCCATGAGCAAATCTATTCATTTTTCTTACTTCAGCTGCATGACAGAGGCCCAAAGGCATGGCCGTACGAGATGCCCAGCAGCACACTGCAGGAGGGAGAAGCAGCAGAGTTGTAACCTGTCCTTCAGGCTCTTTACTAAAAAAAGAAAAAAATTTAAAAAAAAAAAATGTTTTGCTCCCCTCAGACACAAAATCCACAGAATGCTTCCTACAGACGCTTCAGCATAAAAACTGAGTCCTTACAAAAGCAAGGATGGTGGGACAGACAAGCATGCCCCCTCACTGGAGCCAGGACTGCACAGAAGGGCCAGCAGGTCTCACTTCCTGCAGCATTTGCTGGGGTCCCTCAGCCCAAACTGCAGCCACCACGCAGAGGGAACTACCATTAACATCCCCCAGGAAAAAAGGCAACAGGTCTCCAAGGCTTAACAGGGAAGGGATAATGCCAGAAACGGTGCTCCAGTCCAGTGCCTTCAGTGGAAAATGGAAGTGTAGTTTTCTCAGATAGAAGATAATGAGTAAATACAGACTGGTGGGAACGAAAGTTTTAAATAGGATTTTCCACTAATGACTTGGTCTTTATCATTTCCATTTTCCCACCTCTGCAGGAACACTGTCCCCACAGCCTCTCCTGGGAAGCATCGCGTGATGGTGCTCGCACAGCACTTGGCAGGGTAAAAGATCAGACCCCAGCTGAGCTCCAGCACATTTCTCTTTATAAATACAAACTTTATTTGGAACTATAAATGTCCCTAATTTATGATTTTGTTTAAAATACAAAAATCTTGAAAGACTTGCACCAGATACTATTTTGCTCATAGATTTTCTCCCCAGTAATTTGGAAGTCTTCATAGTGGTTAATCTTTCCCTTTTCCTTACAATAGAAAGTTTTTGTCAGCCCCCAAGAAATCCGTCTACACAGAATGGCAAAAAGAAAGGAAAATGCCTCATGGGCAAAAAAAGCAGAGCTCTACAGAAGCATTTTTATATTCTCTCAATCAAGAGGGATTTAAGTATTAAGCTACAAACGTTAGAGAACTAATTTTGCACACTTTTCTTTCTTCCAAATTAGGCTCCGTTATTTTTCAAAATAATAAAAATAGCATTTTGCATTGTAAATTACTTCCACTGCTGTGCCTCGAAGCCTCAACAAGCTACACTGAAATTCACACACACACAAATCTACACTTTGCTGTGAGCCTGACCATACCCTCCTCCTTTAAAGCTCAAGTTACATTCCTGGTAATTCCATGAGACTTTGGAACGACATTCTGAGCGCAGCTTATTCCTGGCACAAGGGTAAGGTGGGAAATGATGCGCGTGCACCAACTTTCCGAATTAATTGGGGTGCAGTGGCACAGGATGCTGTGCAGCACACAAGGAGAGCAGGATGTGTGACCAATTAGCATTTCCCCTTGTTCCCCAGGCTTGGAGAGATGTCACCCCGCTTGCCCCTGGGCACTGGAGGCAGGGAGCATCCACGTGGCACTCTGAACCCACGGCCACCTTAATTAAACACACCGCCGAGCAGTGCCAAGGACGTCAGGGGTTTTGGACAGGAAAAGGAGGCAGGAACCCAGAACATTGTGCTATTTCAGGTGTACTTTCACTCCAACCTATATAAAAGGTATCCCTAGTGGCACTGGCTGCTTTTTAACATCATACATGAAGAAAGTCCACCTGGAAGAGCTACGCTCAAGGAAAATAGGTTGAAGCTCAGGTATAATCCCATGCTGAGCTACCTAGAAGAGAGCAGGCAGCAATGTCCTCTTCTGCAACGAATATCCCAGGATCTGCTGTCCTCTTACAGGGCAAGGTCCTCCAGGCAGGCCAGAACTGGAGACTGAGCATTAAAAGCGAGAAAATACTTTCAGGCTAGCACATCCTACTTCTTGAGACAAATGGGTGTGGAATTAATTTTCCTCAAAAGGCTTGCATATTGACCAAAATGTCCACTTCTTTACATAAGAATACCCTAAAACCACTCAATTAGCGCAGCAGGTACCCCACACATATCATCCGGGAATAATTTTCATTCATAAAGTATCTCCTCCAGCCATAAAGATGCTCCCTTGCCAGACACCTTTCAATGACAGCACTGTACATTGCCAGTGAAAAATCACTGTTGACACCTACATTTTAAGTGTAACAGAAAACGCAATTTACAACTTCCATATTTCCAGATGAAAGAAATCTAGTTATGTTTTATGAAAGCAATTATTTAAGCTATCAGAAACAAAACAAAGCAGCAACATGTTTGACAAGTTACATGCCCCAAAACAGATGAAAAAAAGCAGGTAATACCTTTTTTTCTACCCACCAACACTGAACAGGAGCGAGAGGAAAGGGAGGGAGAAATGCCCCCACTTTTTCTGGGCATAAATTAAACTGACACGTTCAGTATCACCTACATTAGGAGTACAACACTTCAGCTGCCAAACCATTCCAGCTATGAGAGGGCCCTTCCCACCTGCCCAGAGCCCAGAAAGGCGCGCTATGACGGGACTGCAAGAAGATGCCGCGATGTTCCCTATCGGGTAACTTAGCAACTGTTCTTATTTCTCAAGGCTTTTCTGAGAGGAGAGGGGCAAGACAGGGATGAAGCAGCACGGAGGAAGCGACTGTCACGTTTGGTTTCTTTCCGAGTGGCTGATGAGAGGGAATAAGGAGGCGCGGTGGTTACGGGCGGGGAGGATGCGGCGCTCGCAGGGGGTGGCAATGCCCACCCCGCGGCTTGGCCGCCTCCTCGTCCTCGAAGGCACGGAGAAACCTCACCACGTCTAGAGCACAGCCAAAGTAGAGCGAATGCATTATTTATTACAGAAGCTGGGGATGGGAAAGATGCTCAGAGACTCCTTCCTCCCTGCAGCTCTCCCAATTCTTTGACCACATCAAAATTCTTCCTGCTTAATCCCTGCTGCCTGCTTGAGATGGAAAGAGAAGCCTGACTAACAAAAGCCAGAGTGTGCCCAGGCCCAGCAGGGCTCTGCCTGCTCGGTGCAGAGGGACAGCAGGTTTGCCTCCAGCACGGCAGCCCACAACTGCTCCATCTCACCTCCAAAGATACACATATTATTACTAGAATACTTCACCTGAACAGCCTTAATAAAATACGAGGGGATATTAACTAAGCTGTAAAAATCTATAAAAATTCTGCTTTACAAGAGATATTTACCTATGAATCAGCAGTTGGGTTAATTCATTATTCAGTAGGCTTGTTATTTACAGTGTATTACAGCTTTGTAAATTATTTATATGTGCTTGTCTCTGTCTGTGCATGATTTTCCCTTAAGAGACAAGAAATGTTTTATTATCTCCCACACAGGGAGGTTGTTTCAGTCAGAGGTAGGATATTAAAGCATCTGATGCTTCGCTCTGGCTCTCTTCTAACTTGCATCCTGTTGCTCTGTTGTGCGTGGATGCAAACACACCGAGCATGAGGATCCCAGGGAAATCCACCCCAGCATCTGGGAGCCTTCCATGGAAAAATACAGCCTTTTTGCACCATGTAGGAGGGGATCCATTCAGACAGCAGCTACCCCGGGGCCGCCGCCAGCCGCGGCTCCAGGAGGAAGAAAGAGTTTTAATTTTGTTTTGTGTCAAAGCGTGAATACCCACCATCAAACCAGACTGCTAGCAGGGCACTTGTTAGCTGCTAATGGTAGGTTAGGTTCTAAAATCCACTACCTAATTGCCAAGCATATGAGCTTTATGTAGCAGACGCCAAGAAAACCATTGGAGGGACATGGTCTCCATCACTCCGGATGGAGAGCTGGACCACAGCAGTGGAGAAGATTATACATTAGGAAACAATCCTTTACTCAGAGGGTGGCGAGGCACTGGAAGAGCCTGCCAGAGAAGTTATCAATGCCCCATCCCTGGAAGCGTTCAAGGCCAGGTCAGATGGGGCATTGAGCTACCTGGTCTAGTGGAAGGTGTCCCTGCCCGGGGCAGGAGGGTGGAACGAGATGATCTTTAGGATCCCTTCCAACACAAACAATCCTATGAGTCTATGAAAGGCCACTAAACACAGGAGTTTCACAGCAGCACTGACCAGGGCCAGATGTTTTGGGCACCCAGTATGAACCATGCAAACATTAAAAGCTCTCTTAGACCCAAACAATGTCAACAGGAACTTGGTAACCGATCCTTATATGCATCCCAAAATCTGTCAGCCACCCAGCTCCCACAGGTACCACCGCAGAAGAGTACTTCCCAGTCCTCACATAGGTACAACAAACAGGGCTTGGCATTCACATTCACATCCCTTGAAAAGTGACTCCAGGGATTGCTCTGATCCCACCATTCCTTCCCTTAATAAATCAACAGAAAATAAGGATTAAATGTGATTTTTGAAGGCATTTAGAAAACTTAAGACCTTTCATCAATTTAAAAAAAAAAAAAAGAAGTCCACATTACTTCATTAATGACATTCCAATCCCCATGCAAATACAGCTTGGTTTCCATCCAAGATAAACAGTTTGTAGTAAACATGAGCCATGACATTTGCCATTCCAAACATAAAAATACGTGCAGATGGACATGTGCTAAGCCACATTTTATCTCAGAGTGTGCCTGCCTGTTCAGCAAGTGTGACAACAAATTTAGAGCAGGAATGGTAACAACCACACATTTTAGTACTCCTGTCCACTGACAAAAGGGAATTACCGAAAAAATATCAATCTAACTTGGGAAGTTTGAAAAAGATTAATTCCAAACATCTCTCTTGCTGACTTGAGTAGGGATGAGAGACCTCAAAAAAAAAAGAGTAAACAAGAAAAAAAAGAGGTGGAAGAGCTTCAGTGCAAATAAAGGTACCACTGAGGTAGAAAGCATCCAGGGAGGAGCAGCCAAAAGGACTGACGGGACGGAGCAGAGATGCAAAGGACCAGACAGATATAAATGACCCCATGGGGCATCCGTAATGTTGGAGGCAATGAAAGATCAAATTTGCTCAACCAAATTGCAGGTGGACCAGGACTTGACAGCTCTGGAGAGCCAGAGGAGCCCTTTCCCCTTTGAGAGCCCAGGCAGGCTGTGAGCAGCTTGTGCTGTGCTGGCACGGGCCATGGTAGCTTTGCAAGGTCTCACATCCACACCACCACTGCCTGCAAAGCGCAGACACAAAGCGTGTTTAACTTGATTAAATATTAAGAGCGTTCCTATGTAAAGTCAGCATTAAATCACTAATCGCATTACCAATTTTTTAAATACTATTGGCAACGTCAGGCCCAATTTATGTCAAGCCACTCCAACAAAGAACTATAGTCTTTTCATTACCACTAAAATTACAAAATTTCTGACCTCAAAGAAGTCTGCCACATAACTATTGTTTCTTTTTCACAATCTACCAAATGTGAAAATTTAATGAAACTCCCTATAGATAGGATGAAATAATAAGTTTCTCCCTTTTGAATGAAGTTAATGCATTTTCCTCCCGTATCAGAAACGACAGCAGCCCAGAGATGGCCAATTCTTCACTCTCTTGGTCAGAGTCCCTCTTTAGGTCTTAAAGAACATTGGCTGGTTGTCTTGTCATCTTTTCCTTCGTAAACACCTGAAATACAGTTTATTTATTCTTATATATTTTGATAAGGGTATGGTTTCTCCATTCATAACTGACTCTCCAAGAAAACAGATATTATTAACAGAAACTTGCTTTCCCCTGAGCTGCCTGAAAAGTGAATTTATTAGAAATATTTCCAGTGGTTCAAGGCTTGCACTTATATCTGGGCAACAAATTTTTCAGTGGGGTTCCCACATGAAAGTAATATCACTGCAAGACCAAGATCACAATTTGAAGCAATAATTAGCATCAGGACTCCACACTGCTTGTATTTTTAAAGCAAGAAATGGTATTAAACCACATCACAAACACATTTTCTAACACTCTCTTCACTATCAGATGAAGATTTCAAATACTTCTATTATTTTTTTACCAGAAATGAGATTTTAAAGCGATAACTTTTTAAAATTAGGTTTGGTGACAAAGTTTTACAGCACTCAAGCCACCAAACTGTACTAAAGAAGGTGACTCCTGCATGCAGTACCTCAGCAGATCTACACTTCAAGAAGGTACCACAGTAGTCCCAGGCTTTACAAATAGCTTTATCCTCTCACACTCGAGAAACTAACTGGGTTTAGATAAAGTGGGGAACTTCCTTGGGTTTTCTCTTATGAAGAAACAATGAGATCTCTAGTCCTCAGATCTTTAGGAGCATGGTACAGACAGACCATCAGAGCAAATTTTTCACATTCTAAATTTCCTCATTAGAAGTGCAGTCCTAATGAAAAGGACAGTATTTCTTGTGTGTGTCTGATATGCTTCAGATAATTATATTTCATTAGAGCTTTGCAAATGCTATTTTTGTGCACAGTAATTGAATTCCAGTTTCCTTCCAAAGAGAGTTTGAGACAAAATCACACACAAAACAACAGTAATTAGTATATCAAGGATGCTACAAATCCTAATACACACATACAAATCTATAAAACTCACAAATCTATAAAACTCATTAAATATGTATGCATGGACACTGGATTTTTTTCCTGGGTAAGAAAGATGGAACACCAAGTCTGATGCTACACAGCCTCTCTTCCTCAGTATATTTTACAGCTACCAGCCCGTGAGAATCACTGCAGTAAATATAAATGCAAAAACCAAGATTCAAGTCAATTATTTAAATGAAGGCTGTTCTTGCTGATCCAAACAGTGACTAAATCCAGTGGGCTAAATCCATCAAGCCCAACACATTGAAAATGTCTTATACAAGCCTGTCCATCGCCAGTCCATCGGTGCTGTGCTTTACTCACCTTACTGTTTTTAAGCAAAAGAGGTAAAATCCTGACTCTGGAGGAATCCATGGCATTTTCACCACCCTTTTACAAGCCTATTGCTCAAGGACTGTCTGTGGAGCTGGTGCCCCAGCCTCAAGCCATGCACAGCTCCCAGCCAGCCCCCGGCAGCAAACCCCTCATCCCTGGCACTGGGGAGGGTAATTCACTCCCTGTGGCAAGGAGATGGCTTAGCTAAAGATGTCGTGGCCAGCCAGAGCCAGATCAAACCTGCAAGCATGGGGATGAGGGGAAGGTGTCCACAGCTCCTTCTGGATGCACTTGCAAGGATGCCCACAAGTGCAGAACTAACCACAGACCTCACGGCTACCAAGGCAGAAACACCACGAACACCTAAAATCAAGCAGCCCCCCCGACACTGCTGTGTGCCTGCTCACAGTCTGGAAACTCAAAAGCCCAGAGCCAGGCATGACAGCAGAGGACCTTTTGTGCAACTGCTTTGCACACTCCTAAACCAAAATCAGTGAACCAAAACTGTGCTTTTCTCTTCGCCTTCTCTCCCCACACCCACTCCCAACCACGTGAAACATCTCCCTCCTTGTAGCTCACTTCCTGGGACCTGTTTCACCATTTAAACCCTAGGTGGGCTCTGGTTTCTCACTCGTAACAGGAATTGTTCAACTGTCCTCAGAGAAAACCTGGTTTCCCAGCTGTGTGTATCGACCGGGTATCTGCAGTGCAGAAGACTCTGTAAGCAAACAAGAGCATGATGCCAGCTCTTCCCCCTGCAATCTGGTCCCTATTAATTTAAAATTATTTGAAAACTCCAATGAAATATTGAATTAAAATGTAATTGCAGGGGTTGGGAAAGGTTGTGGCACTAAAGCTCTTATGAAGCTGCTTCATCTACATGACATTTTGGCAGCATTTACTGCCAGCTATGCAATTTAAGCGTGGCAGCTAATAGCCAAAGGGAGAAAGATCCCAAAGCTGCATATTTTGGAGCATCACCCCACACTGTAAGATAACCATGCAGAGCCAAGACACCTCAGTATGCCAGTCCTCAGCCTCCCCTGCAGCATAAGAGTTCACATCAATGAAGAGGGCATTCCAACAACAGCAAAAAGAAAAGGTGTAAAACCAGAAGAACAGCTCTTGGTTGGTTTCCGTGTGCCATTGAAGACTCAAAACGTGCAGCGTTCTCGCTTTGCCCCTGTGGGCACGTTTTGGCAAGAGGTATGGTGTGCCCTCGCTGCACTCTCTACTCCAGCTCAGTTGTTTTCGCTCTATGTTGACTGCCCAGCCTGGTTCAGAGCCATGATGAGGAAAGCAGGGGAGCAGAGGCAGCTTCAGCTGACAGAGAAAAATGCTCTTTAAGCCATGGGCTGAAACAGCGTGGGCAGACACTGAGTTAGATCCATGTTCTTCTGCTCCTGTTTCATATCCTTCATCACCCAGCAGCAGCCACCAACGCACTCGCCCGCTCCTCTGGAGCTCAGCCACTCACAGCCGCCTGCCCGGCTCCCTCCCTGGCACGTGCCATTGCCCCTCTGTGCCCACGAGGCAGCACATCTGCAGGAGCAACCCCACAGCACGGCCACGCAATGCTCTGTGCACAGCTCATGGCAACCACGCCTTCTGGTGGGACCGTGGCCTTCAAGGTGAGTGCTGCGTGTAGGTCACATCCTGCACGTGCTGCAGCAAGAGTCAGCAACAGCACGGCAAACATACCCCAGCTGGGGACTGCAGAGCATCTCTGACCTGCCCAGCAGCCATCTGGCTGTTTCCCACCAGCACAGACAACACCTCACACAGACACCCGAGAGCTTTCTCACGCCCACCACTGGCTGCGGGTATAAATAGGGACTAGCCTGCTCCACAGACACTGGGACCTGCAGCTCAAAGGAACTCAACAGCCTCCCACCACACCGCCAGCCTCTCCCTCAGGAGTCCATATAAAGAAGCCTTTGAAGGCATCTTTAAAAAAAAAAAGTCCCACAACTTGCAGAAGCAAGCTGTAAGTCAGCAGATCCCACACGCGCCTCACGTTTCAAGCAGGATGCTCTGCCCACAGCTCCCTCCTGGCGTCTCCGCTGCTAAACTGGGACATGGGGAACCAGCCAGACTTCTGTGGCGCTTAGCCACAGCCCTAAATAAATCCTCATCACCAACCAGAATCTCACGGGAAGGCAGAGGGGTGCCACCAAGACACGGATGAGCCCGTCAGGCAGAGGGGTGCCACCAAGACACGGATGAGCCCCTCAGGCAGAGGGGTGCCACCAAGACATGGATGAGCCCCTCAGGCAGAGGGTGCCACCAAGACATGGATGAGCCCGTCAGGCAGAGGGGTCGAGGAAGCACCAACAGGCTTGTCCTGTCCCCAGACCCATCCCTGTGCCCCCACCAAGAGCTGGCACAAAAACGGGCACTGAGTTCCACTGACTGGGGTTCCCTGGTTGTGGGGGCACGTCCCCATGTGCTGTTATTATTCCACCACGTCCAAGAGAGGCTGCCCACAATTCTGCATTCATGCATCTTTGCCAGGGACACTGGGGCTTTGTTTTATTCAGCCATGAGGAAGACATTTGCCAAAGACATGGCAAACATACCACTTATTCATCTAAATATACTAAATCCTGTTTCCCTTCAGGAAAAAGCAGATTCAGAATACAAATTAACCGAAGTCTACCAAACCCCTAAGCAGCAAGGGCTCCCCTCTCAGCCTCTAGCTCCCACCAGCCCCTGAAGGGTGTGGGAGCTTTCACAGAGATGGATCTTTATTTATAGACATAGATTAGCATACAGGACTCCACTGTACAATACGTCCCCATGAGACAGAGTCTGAGGCGACACCAGCCACAGACAGGTATTGATTACGAGTCAAAATGAAGAACGGTCTGTTTTGAACCAAACAATTTTATTACAGTCTTTGCTACCAAGACTCAGTGGCTCTGAAGACTGGCTTCAGCAAGCAAATCTCCAGGCAATCTGTCAAAGACAATGCTAGCATATTATTCCACAGGGTTATTCAAGTGACCTTAAAGCAACTGTATGGACCTCTGATATTTGTGCAGGTCAAAGATTGTCTTCATACATTCTGAAGACATATAGAAGATATACAGCATTGTGTCAAAAGAGGAACTTTGTTCTTTTTCTTATCAAAGTCTTTTAGATCATCTAGTCACCAAGGACATGGGAAGCTTCAAGCTGAGAAGCACCAAGACACCACAAACCTCACTTAAATGTTCATGCTGTCTACACCTACAAAGAAGTTACTCAAATTCACAGAAAATACCTTCCAGAGCCTAATATGCCCTCAGTTTCCAAAGCCAGCTATTTCCCTTGACAGGGTACTAATATCAGTGTCATTAGATGAGTATCATCTTCCAGAGTTAAACCGAATCCCCACCTGAAATGGAGAACAAGCCTGGTAAAAAAGCTCCCATACACCACCACTTTTAAAAACATGCTCCTGCACTGTATTAACATGACAACAGCTCAGCTTCACCTCTTCATCCTCAAGTCTTGGGCATTTATTTAATATCGGTCTTAGCAGCTTGGGGCAGTCCATACCCACCCATATTAACCCAAGCAGCAATTACACCAGTTAGGCAATAAAGCCACAAGCCTGTTCACCAAGAGCTCTTTCCACCTGTCAACAGATGTTGACAGCAACACGATGAATATCAAACCAACTTGCACACCAACGTTCAGCTAAGCAGCTGCTTCCTGCTTTTCTAATAAAATAGCCAAGAAAAACAGTTTATTCCTTTCTGGATCTGATGGCAAACAGCAGTGAGTACTCCAAATATGCAGCTTTCTACATAACACACCCACTCTGTTGTCATAATACTTTAGCAGAAAAACAATCATGTTTGTTGAAAGTCTTGCAGGTCAGGCCTAACCACAAGGTACTGCCACATGCAGGTGAGGGAACATTTGCCCCTGGAAAAGCTGGGATCTGTCCCACAGGTGACATCGGAGCAAACACATCCTCACTCGAGGGATAAATAACATCCCAGCAGCAGTGCCCACAGCAGAGAGGCAGGCGAGGAGCCTTCATCCTCCCACGGAACCAACAAAGAGGGTGCACGCAGAACTTAGTCCCAAAGGAGAAATTTGTGCAACTAACCTATCCTGCAAAAGCACCTCTTTCTGGTTATGATTATTTGGCATTGGGTATTTAGAGGAAAGCAGGGCTGCAATTAGAGCTCAGAAGGGCTGTTGAATGAACTCTGCAGATGAGACCTACAGGGATGCACAGCTTTCTTACTTAACCAGCACATTTGCTTTTCAAGTTCTTCACTTGTGAACTCTACCCAAACTAATTTGATAATTCTGTTTTCCTTTTTCTGTTTCTCCTTAGCATTGATTTTTGCTTTTTCACTCATGATTGAGCATGTTAAAAAGAAAAAAAAAAAAAAAAAAAAAAAAGATAAAATAATGATCCATCATCCATAAGAAATACACTGTTGTTTTGTTTCTGCAGTTCCCAACTGGTACATTCTTCTTCTTCAAGTATCCACCATATTCAGGAAAGCAGATGGCATCATTCAAACAAAATTAAAATAGATAAGAGCATGCTAACTTTTTATGCCTTATGACGATCATCTTTATGATTTTGATTCGAAAGGGCTAAAACTATACCAGATCCAAGGTAGTATAAAGTGTGCCATGGGAAAAGGATTAACAAACATCCTTCCACTCCTACAGTGAATGCAGATTCCACCAAGGTTTCGCAAACCTACAGTTTTAATATTAATGTGACTGAGGTTGGCTACGGTTTGGGAAAAGAGAATCGAGGGCGCATGCATTTATGCATGATCATGTGCACACAGCAGGGAAAAGTGTGCAACACAAACGTACACTGGCCTGCATCAAAAAATCCTAAAGCCAAGTTGCCTTGCAGAAAGTCACAGGTACTCGCGGGGTGAGGGAATATTGAAAGCACATTTTAAAAAAACATTTAGCTAGAACTGTTTACCAACACAGCAGTCAGCACTGTAAGCAGTGAATAGACAGACAGACTGCAGCACTTCCACCCCTTCAATATCCTGAAAAAGGCAGAGAGCCAAGGGTGGGAAGGGGAGGAGCAGATCAAGAAAGAAACCTCTCGGGTTTGGACAAGAAAATCCTCCCTTCCCAAATTCTCCTTATCTGTAACACCAGTGTCAGCAGACACGTATTTTCACAGCTGTGTGCATCTGGACCCCAGCCTGCAGACAACCAGCCCTCACCAGGAGCCACCACAAGGGATCCTTCTGGCCTCGCCATCCTGCTCCAGCCCATCCATGTCTCATCCAACCAGCGACTGCAGCCTGTGGAGAAGGCTCTGTGGGTGTTTGTTTTGCCAGTAACGGGGAAGTAGAGAAAGGAAAAGACCCAAAGTCATTGCAAAGGCACATCTGAGAATGCAGCTTTGCACAGAGATGTTGTGATATGTGGAAAGTTGCCGAACTCATTTTTGAAAGCACTTTTCCTCCTTCTAAAGGCTCTGTTGCCATCCTGGCAAAATGTACCCTTGTCAGTCAGTGGCTAACCTTGTCAAGGGGAAGAAAAGGCTGGGATGTGACAGGTTTGACAACCTGTCGGATGCCTGGTGCTCTGCTCTCCTCCTGATCTGATCACTATCAAACATTAAACCACTGTTTCTCCACACAGGAGCGCAACTTGATGCTTGTAAGCCTCAGCCAAGAAAGATAGCGAGGCTGGTGCGCTGCCAAGATCCTTGCTTTGTCCCTTCCTTGCATGTTCTAGACCTCCCTTTTATGATCTGATCGTTGAATGTGTCACAACGGGAGCAGTCCCACAGGAGTCCCAAAGCAGGACACTGAACTTGCCATTGGCTTTCAGGAAAATGAGAACTAGAGGTGGACAATGGAGCTCCGAAAGGAGAGACGTGAGTGACAACTGCCTGGTTGCCAGTCTGAACCACCTAACTTACAAATCAAATCCCAAACTTGGAGAAACTCCAGATGGACCAAAATCTCCCCCATCTCCTCAGAAAAGCAAAAAAGCCTGTTCCCATGCCACATGTACCGAAAACCCCAGAACACTGCACATCACTCAGCCTTTAGACACCCACTGAATGAGATCATCTAAATATAAGGACTCTTTCTCTGTGTTCTGAAGGGGATAAAATATTTTAATTCATCTCTTTCCTCTACACACAAAACCTCTGCTTTTCCGGAGCAGCTTTCAGGATTCACAAGCCAAAGCAGCAACCCTGACTGTAAAACCCTGCTCTTTATGCTCTTTAATTCCACTGACACTGCAAGAGTTGAAGGCTCAATAGTCAGGAGGAAAAAGCATCCTGCAATCAGGAGCTTAGCTACAGCTAAGTGAAGTCAGAGCTGTAGTGTGCATGTGAAGAGGCCATTTAGCCAACAGATGCCAAGGACAGACTACAAGTAGCACTTACATTGTTCTTCCATAGCGTTCATATTTAACTTGCAGCAAAAAGGTCTGTTATCGTCCCAGTTCCCAGTGGGCTTAAGTCAGAAATTGCATCTGGTTAACTTGTTTCACGAAGACCTCACCAAGGAAAGCAAGATGCCTGCTGCAAAGCCCAGCTGCTCCAACTCAGCACAGCCATCCCACAGGCAAGTGGATTTCAGCAAAAGGCAACCTGGGGGCTTCCTCAGGTCTCAGGAGGCTTGTTGACTGTTCACAACCTGCTCTGTCAAAATGCGAGGCAGGCAAGGGAACAACAGCCCCAAAAAACAGTTCTCAAGGTGCACCATGGACTGAACTTCCACAGCACTCCAAAAGCGTGGTCCTGCCCAACTCACCCTAACACAGATCTGAAGGGAGGCAGCAGGTCCATCACTTGCTGTCTGTCCATCACTACTGCTGTCCCCAGAACACTGACTGGATGGGCACATGGCTGCAGCATCCATGGGACGGGAGCCAGGGGCTGCTCCTGCTCTCAGGTGACGGCAGGCAATGAGATGTGACGCGTTTGGGAGCACAGGGACCTGCTGAGTGGGAGCAGTGGTGCTGCTGTGTGACAGCACAGGACAGCGAGGCTGGCTCTGCAGGGAGCTGGCGTCCTTTAGATAAGACCAAACAATCTAAATCAAAATACCAGACAAGCTTTAAGGAATACATAAACCCTTTTCAGGTCTTTGTAGCGTGTTTGCCTGAAGACTTGTCTGTTGGATTTTTTCCCCCCTTTATTTCCCCAAACTGAACTAACTGCTGTTTCAATCCTTCAGATTCTAAAGTCCAGGGCATTGCTGACACACAGGGTGGGTAAAGGCTGCCCCTTCCTCCTCTGCTCTGCAGCCTTCTCAACACAAACAGATGCACAGAGATCTCACACCCCACACTCAGCCAACCACAACGTTTTGCTGATTTGAATAGAGCCAAAATCAAGGTCACACAAAGTTTAAAACACAGATAAGAATTTAGGAAAGAAATACAGCAGTGAGAATATTTTTTTCTTTAATAAAGTTTCAATCTCACAACGCTTATGGATTTCCATGCTTCTCCCTTGCTGCAGACAGCTTATTGCTCACTTGGCTTTAAGGATCCTCCCTCTCCCTTTACACACCAAGAAAAGGTTTCTTTTTTAAACAAATAAAAACTAAGTCTTTTTAAGACTGATTTCCCTTTTCAAGGCAGTAAGAAAATAGATTCCTTTTAGCATGCTTCATGCTTGAAAAGGTTACAGTGGCCTTTCAAAATACCACACACTGTGCATTCTGTACAGCATTAATGACTTGGAGGATGCTCTGATACTTTCTAGTACGTCTTAACCTTTTAAAATTGGGCCTTCATTGTCTTACCTTAATAAGCAGTTTGTTCACCTTATGTCACTTATGTCTCACAAAGGCCAACCCAGCTGCAAATATACATTAGACGTAAAACCACTTGTCTTACGTGCATAGTTTAGTGCATGTAGCAGCAAAGCATCAAATAGAACATGCTTATTCTCTCCTCCCATTATTTCTTCCCACAGTGACTAAAGCTTCCTGATAATCCCAGATGAGCAGTTCCTGGCTCTTCACCATATTCCTTCAAAACAGGCCAGGAGGGCACCAACAAAGGTGTCAGATTTTATTCACTGCACAGAAGTTGACCAACCAGAGCAAGCACAATGGCTCTCTGGGAAAAGGGAGGGCAGGAATCGATAAGAAATCAACAGTGATTAATGCTGTTTGACAATCTTTTACATTAATCATGTTTCCATGCACTTGAGAATGAGAAGTGGAAAATCTATAGTCATAAAAGTGTAATTGGGAACACTCTTCCTACCCACACTGCGACGCAGGAGAGAAAATCTTAAAAAAAACCTGTTTAATTATTAAATGTCTAATTTTAAGTGATGCACACAATAGCACTTTATTATTCAAAGAAAACCTGGAAAGCAAAGAGAGCACCCAGGCATCCTCCCTGCCTCTTGTAAGTCCTGCCAGTTTAGACAACACTGTCTTTGTCCAATCCCTCAACTCCACCATTAACAAGCCGAGCTAAAAAACAATCATTAAAACACACACCTAGGAGACGTTAAAATACAGCCACAAAAAGAAGTCAATCACTCCTGCTGGAGCACAAGCTATGAGATGACATGGAAAGCAATGATGTCTTCATTAGCTTTTACAGTAAACATCCCCTTGGAAAAAAGTCTTTATGATCCACCAAGGGCAATAAAGATGTCTCTGCAAATTGATGAGACAAATACTTTACAGATACAGTTTCCTCTACAGCTAGTGGGAAACAGAAGATAATATAATTCTCTAAAATCATATATAGAGAAAAAAAACTTATTCATCATTATCACAGCAAGTTCACACATGTAACAAAATTAGGGTCAAGCACAAACATGGCTTTAAGCACATCAACAAAGAGTGAGGAGAGTTTCTGCCCAGGGAGGGTGCACTGAGGTGTCTGGAGATGAAGGTCTGGTTGGTTCAGCAATTCTTAAGTCTCACCTGCAACCATGAGGACCATTCTCTGAGACAGCTTTTCACCATTAACTTGGGGGTGTTCCTGAGTGATAAAACAAAGGAGAAGAAAAGAAAAACAGAAAGAAAACAACAAGCACCTGATACACAACAGAGCTGGTCTGAGATTCTTCTTCCACTAATCTGATATGATGCTGACCAACCACATTATACAGAAAAGTCATTTTTGAGCAAGGGTAGAGTTACCAGAAGCTAAAGAAATTAGACTTCCAAGTCTCAACTGGCAGTCTTAAAATTGAATTTTATCCAAAGCAAGAGACCTCTGCCAGTATGGAAATACAAAACGCTTAAAGTGGAATACCTGTGCTCTTCAAAGCAGCTGTGCTTTTCGTAACAGCACTGGGAGAAACTGGAAACCAGCAGCACAGACACAACTGGGAACAGACGAGCAAAACAGAACTCAAATTCCTTCCTTGCTTTTTCTTGCTCCAGCTACGCTTTTAAGGGATGTTTCCAAATCACATTTTGGGGCACCTGGATCGCCTGAGACTAAGGTTCAGGGACAGGCAAGCCTGGCAAAGCCCTGCCACCCCCAGACCTGGCTGCAGCACCGGGCTGTGCACAGAGGGCTTGCCAAGCAGGGAACTTCAGGAAAGGGACTGGCTGAAGAGTTTGTCCCTGTTTCTGCAACAGCTTTGCTGCCAAATTAAGTAACTGCACCCCAAAACCTGACATTCAGCATAAAATCAGCTCGGAGTACAGACTTCATAGACAGAAACAGATTTACCTTAACAGCTCTCCCTTGCAAGGATCAAGGGACTCACATGCTCTCCATATTAGACCCTTCCTATCCCACTCCACACGCACTGGGATGAACCTATCCAGTTTTGCAAGATGTATTGCTTAATTAATGATTTTGATGTTGGCAATTAAGGTGTGTTTGAAAGAAGATAATGAATATTTTTTCACATGAAAGCACCATCTTTTTAGTCTAGCAAATCTCTGTGCAAACTATAATTGATAGTTTGGTTTAACGTGGAACATTCCTGCTGCAATTATGGGGTTTTATTGCTCTATGCTACTGCACTTTGCACAAAAAATATTTTCACTATCATAAATTCCTTTGCTAGCAGACTGCTTAGAATGGGAATGGAAAAGAGCATCAGTGCTGGAAATCTCGACTTTGTCCCTTGCAGTGCATACAGCAGTGGAGGAGCTCTCACACGAGATGGTTGTGCCTGTCCTGACTCTATCCTGCAGGCAAAGCAACAAGATTTCAGCTCCAGGGTATGGATGGCTATTCCCTGAATGGGAAATGCTAACTCAACCAGGTTTTTCAGTTCACTGCTAGATATGTTTCTGCCTTAGCTCCAGGAATGAGCCTGCAGGGAAGCAGAGCAGCACCAGCACATCCTGGGGTCACCGTGCTCCTTGGCTGGCTCACAGGTCTCGGAAGGCATCACTAATTCTTGCTCTGCAGTAGCTCTGCATGAGCTGCTGTTCGTGGCAAGAGACATCTTCCCCTTTCCTTTGAAAAAGATCATTTCTCAGACCCAAACTACACAGCCCTTCACTACCTGGCTCTCCCACAGCGGCAACACAGTGCCAAACAGAATTCCCATTTACCTGTGGTTCCTACCTGTACATCAGGAAAGCTGCTCTGCAGGATAGCAGGGTCTTGCAGGAAATCAGCCCTCGATCCAGAAACCTATCGAGGGGCCCTGGCCCCAACCCCTAGGCCCACTTTCCAAGGGATAGTCCTGTAAAGACAGGCCATGTGTTCCCAGAGGGTCACTGGATAGGGACACCCTGATCTCCTGCCACCACCATGGCCATTTGGCAGCGCATCTTCTGAGATCACTAACGACCTTCTACCATGTCCTCTGCCAAGATCAAACCACTACTACCTGGAAAAAGCCTTGCCCAGATCCAATAAAAGTTATCCATTTGCTCTCAGGAGAGATGGCATTTACATAAACCGAAAAAGAGAAAATACAAAAATATTCAGTCTCAGGGATTACATGTGGCAACCAGCATTTTCCAGAGCTCCTTCGGTGCCACCACCAAGCTCCATTTTTCAGCTAAAGCTCTTCCACCCCTGCTTAGAAAGAGGATTTACTGATCAAGAGTTGCAGCCTTTGCCTAATCCAGAAAGCAAAACCACAAGAGCTGGGGTTTCTCAGCATGAGACTGACACCAAGTTATTTTAATACCAGAGCTGGTTCCCAGTGGAAGCAGAGCCCTGTGCTCCACACTTTGCCACCCTGCCGGGACCCAGGACAGCAGGAAGGCTGGTGCAACCACACAGCCCCTGCAGGACCATCCCAAGGCAGGCTAAGGGAGCCAAGCACCCACTCAGCCAGGCACTGACAGAGCTCTGAGTTAACTTGCCCACCTCAGCAGTACAAACAGGCTTGAACACGAGGCACAGAAAGCTGCTCAACAATTCCGCTAGACTTGCTCTAAAATAAGTCTCAGAGGAAGCAGCAAACTTCACTTTATAAGCACTTAAATAAATTTAATGCTATCTATAGTTGCAGCTCTAACTATAGCTACAGCTGAGCAACCCTGCAGAGTTGCATTTTAAGACATTCCTTAACTAGAAACAATTTGCATCAAGCTGTGTAAGGTGCTGCTTCTTACCAAGAACAGAGAGGTAATTTGCGCTTTTCCCTTCCTCACGCTGTTTAACTTCCTAGGAGTTTCAAAGGCTCACCTGGCCGTTAATATAACAATACATTCACAGACCGTGATGATCAGAGCAGCTGTACCAGAAGTACAGTTTGCACATTTCTGTCCCAAACCTCTGCTCTGCACACCTGTAAAAGGACAGGGATGCAATCTCCCCGTACCTGTGACAGTGAACAAATCTATCATGGACACGGCACAGCAACCCACACCACTTCCAGGATCTAAACCTTTGCAGCCTGCACTGATGCGAGACTACGTTATGGGGCAGTGATGGGTTCATGTGTCCACTGCACACCTGCACAGCCTGGGAAGGACAACTTGCTTTCAAATGTTCCTTGCCATGTTATACTTACAGCAGCAGCCCAACTACAATTTTTCCACAGTGAATTGGGCCCTAATTACAGAACAGTTTGTGAACAACTGCCCTTAAAATGTTAACAGCTGAAATGATGATAACAATAATTCCGTTTGCAGTTATAATGGCCCCTCATTAGAGCCGCTTAATTAAATATTTTCCAAAACTATCCCAGAAAAAGAGTCTGCTCTCTCGACTGTAAAAGCAGAATCCAAAGCAGCCGCAAGGAAACGGTGGCTTTTTCCAGTTGAAGTATTTCCTACAGCCAACGACAAGGAGTGACCTCACACACGTCCCTAACACGGCAGACTTTGCCATCATTAATCCATTCATTCAATAGGAAAGATGCTGCAGGTCTTCCTGAGCATATTCCCCTGTGAGCGCTGTGCCATAAATTAGAAATGCTTAAACCATTTACACTTATTTAGCCTTTATGCTCTCTCTCCACCCTGTTCACCAAGTGCCTTTGGTAGGATGAAACAATTATTTAGCATTCTCCCACAACGGAGTCAAAAGAAATGAATGTGCTTCCTTCAATCCAAACACAGCAGGATAAATGTTTTTTTTTTTCTTTAAAATAACTGTTTATGGCATAAACCATGCTATGGCAGATGCTGTTCCACCACCCCAGCTCCCCATCATCTGCCCCCACCTTTGCAGAGCCACATCTAATCCTCTCAGCCACGCGCCAACAAATACCTCCTACTCCATGTAAATGAGTCTAAACAGATATAATGGAACACATTACCATTTGTTAACTAATTAAGATTTAATAGCAAACCATGATTGGTTTACTCCAACACAACCAGCTGTTTACAAGCAGAACTGGCCCAGAAAAACAAACACACACTTGCGATATTGCCATGCATGGCTAAAATATCCTGGGTCCCATTGATGGAAAGCACAGGCCCAGAATGGTTAAGGCTGCCATTGGAGGTCATCTAATCAGAAAACTGCATCTTCAGTAGCCCACAGTTGTTCCTGCATGAATTCACCCCGGTCTTCCATTTTAGGGTGAACTGAACCCCAAATGAGTTACAGCACCTCTGGCACCCAAGGTGTGTGTCTTTCCATCACTGCAGTTGCCAGCACCACAATGTTTTCCTGGGCCGTCAGTGATGTTCCTTGTTCTACCAGGCACCCTTGCTTTCCTCAGGTCTTTGCAAAATCCATTTTTATGAATGAATGCTTTCCAAAGCTACAGATAGCAGCAGGGTTACAGCATCCAATGAATCCTTGGATAGGAACTTGGAGGCAATATGCAAAACGTGCCTTAATCCCTGAAGAGGATTATACCTTTGCAGTCTGACTCATAACAAATTTCCACCTTGTTTACTCATCACAAAAAGGTCCATCCTGCTCCACTAATCTGAGAAAAACCCCCAAACAGACTAGCTTGGACAGGTTAGAATTAATTTTTATTAATTCCACTAATACAACTTCAAAATATTTAGGACCTTTCTGCCACCTACAAAAGAACACAAAATAATCAACTGCAATTTTTCAAATGCCATAGCTGTATTATCTTGAATTCAAATTCAGGCTACTTTAATACTCAAAAACTGTCAAAGCCCCAGCAAAAACTGCCCTTAAAGCACACAAACATCTAGTTGGGAATTAAAGTGGAAGGACATTCAGCTGGGGCCAAGACGATGGAACCAGTCCCTTTGCTGCGATTTTATTTTGGCAAGATCCATGTTAAAAGTCTTTATTAAAACAAGTAAAACCTTCCTGAAATGTAAGAAAGAAATACAGAGCCAGGAGTCAGAAAACTAAAAGCTATGATGCTAAGAAAAGGGAAATCTCTAGAGAAGGAAGACTGGGGAGGAGATAAAGCTGTTGGGGCTGCAGTGGGGACAGACTCAGCAGGTAGCCCAGCATCAGGAAGAGACCCAACACCAAAGACACTCTGAGGTGCTGTACAACACCAGCACAGAGCCCACCGAACAGGTTCCGGGAGCCAGCTACCAACACCTGCCCCGAACGTGGGGCAGACGCACACACAAGCACTAACCAGAGCCGAGCGTCACCGCTCCGCCTGCAGACCCTGCCAGGCAAACATCTGTCAGAATGCCTCAGTTGTTTCATCACATAAAATGTTTCCCCTTCATTTTTGGCACCTTATACTGACATAGTCTATGGCAAGATGTCCCCGTATCATGCTCTATCAGCATAAAGCAAAAGAAAAGCTGTTAATAAATAAAGGAGGCAGTTTGAGCCTGATATTAGATTTTCATGCACTTGCTAGCAGCCAAACATACATTACAGCAGAATAATGGCAAATAAAGTGTGAGCATATGCACGGTGCAGGAAAAGCCCCCCAGAGCAGTTCTGCACCACGCTTTAATTTCCTCAAACATTATCTCTCTAACGAACTGGGAGCATGATGAATGATCTCCTTCCTGAACACTCAGCCATGTTCAGACTGTTTTAACTGCTGTCTGTTGTTTACTGGTCCTGGCCACCTGAATGTCAATTTTATTCAAAACATTGCTTATTCAATATTGATCTTAACACCAGAAAAAAAATCAAAAACCTGAACGAAACAAGCAAAAGATAAACAAGCAACCAACTAACCAAACAAAACCAAAAGCAAAGGAAGGCAGATATGCATCCCCCTCAAATTACTACTGCAGCTTTTCACCTGCAACTCAAGACATTTCTTTGATAGATTATATATATTGAAGATCCTGCCAAATACCAACTGCTGTTACAGGGCAAGCTAACAGGAAAGCAGTGAACAATTCCCCCTGATTGTACTACTCCTATGCAGAATCTGAGACAGGAAGCCACAGAATCTCAGTCTCAATAGCACTGCCAAAGGAAACAGCAGAAACACCCAACACCAAGAGGTTTCACTAACACACCAAGTTCTTCTAGAAGATGTTTCCTTTTTAAAATAAGCAGAATTTAATCAGAGGTTGAAAGCAGGACATGGGGAGGAAGAATTGGTTACAGACAGGGAGGTTGACCTGGCTGTCCAAGGAGCATCTCTCTGCTAAAGGCTCCTTCTCCTAATGCCTGCCCACCCCAGCTGCAGTCAGCACCACCAGCAATCAGCTCCAAAACACCTGCAAGGCAAATCCATCACAATATCATCTTCTTCCTCATTTATTCAAGCCCTACTGAAATCCAGCAAACCAGTGGGAGGGAACAAGCAGAAAACCATCAGCAGGTCGAATTACCCTAATTGCTTAACCCTTGCCTTTCCCCTTGCTTTTTGTACAAGCACCCTGCATCCTCAATGGCAACGTATTCGGTTCTTTGTTCCTTCTGGCAGCATGTTGGTTCTCCCCACCTGTCCCCAGAAATGCAAAGCCCCAAGGAGCAGCACTGTGACCAGAGCAGTGACCCCACGTCCCTGGGACTGCCAGCCCACCCTCCTGCTCCCCCCTGGCTCCTCACCCTTGCCCTACACACAGGCTTTTCCCTCCCAGGCTCAGATGAACTTGTCTCTCCAGCTGTTCCCCCTTCTTCCCTCCATCTCTACATTCATCAAACATGCTTTTAACAAACCACTTGAGATCCTCACAGCCAGGCTGAATCCAAGGCTTGCTGATTTTTTTTCTGCAATAAGATTTGAAGAACAGCCTTTCCCTACCCAGCTACACACCACAGCTTCCACACAGGGACAGGTCATTGCACAACTCAATTATAGCACATTTCTCAACCTCTGCAAAGGAATCTTGTACTGCTGATATCCATGCAGGGAGCTGAGGAGAAAGGTCTTTCTCCTCCCAGCAACTTCAACTGCATCTCCATGCATATATTCTTCCATCCTGCTTCTCTAACAAACCAGCTGTTTGGCTTCAGAAGCAGGGTCCTTCCCACCTTTCCTGACTGCCACATCCCAGTTCTGGGAAGAGCTGAATGGCACCTCCAAGTCACCCAAACAATCCGTAAGCCAAGCAAAACAACCAGCCTCTGAGCTTTCTTCCATACCAAGACCCTCCAGAAAGTTAAAGGAAAGCACCTGGAAAGTAGCTCCACCCCTTCTACAAAAACACTTTTCTTGAAAGAGTGCCTGCAAGAACCTTCAGTCTCCAGCTCCTACAGGTCTCTGCTGGTATTGTCAATGGCTGCTCTGGGCTCTCCTGCATCAGCTGACATCTCTTTGAAGGTGGGACTGTCACACACCTCGGAGCACCTTCCAAAAGGGATGGGAAGACCAGCTGGATCCCAAGGCTTCACTGGTTTTTAACAGTAAGTAAAAAATAAGCACAGAACGCTTGAAAAAAATCTGCATTTCAGAGGGATCCCGACAGACAAGCCAGTTTTGAAGATGAGCATTACCTTTTACATGTCCCACCACTTTCTGAACCATTGTGCATTTTCTGCTGCAGAGTGTTTCTGGGCACAGCAGGAAGATGGATGGACACAGCACACCCTGCGCTGCCCAAGAACAGCCCAAACCACTCCAGTTTTCCTGTTTCATATGGGCTCCAACAAAAGTACTTCTAAGCAATTCATAGCAATAGACTCTCGTTCTTCCAGAGATCCCAGGGAAATTTCCAGCTGGACTACTTGTAGGTATTACCAGACATGAACTCGTCTAAGTCAATGATACAAGAGGGCTTGTAAGAACTTCTTCCCTCCACGACATCCTTCCCACAGCCAGCCCATTTCTTCTGTTCTCTTAGAAGTCCATCTGCTGCACGCACACACTTGCCATAGGAATTGGGAAGTCCCCATCCTGGCAGCCTGCTTAGGTCTCCCACAATCAATAGCAGCGGCTGAACACGACCAGTTCCACACCGTGAACAGTAGGGTCTAAATCAACCCACAGGTCTGTTTAATCAACACTCTGCTTAATTACAGCAGGAGGACTCGTTTATGATTCCCTTTTCAAATGTAACTTTTCCACTTCTGTGGGTTTTTTACCTTAAAAAGTTAGTATAACTGGGTTAACATCCATGAAGAATAGGCAGTTGGTTTTATGGATGAGATTAGCTAACAAGCTTGAGCAGGTTTGATGTTTGACTATCAGCTGATCTGGGCACGTTAAGTCATTTACGTGGTCTCTGCTGCAGGCACTCATTACCTCATTGCGTTCAATTCCTTGGAAATTTTTTCCTTTTTTTTTTTTTTATTTTTAAGTCATACTTGAAGTACCCTTTAATTATTTGTGGTCTGGCAGAAGCTGTAATACTAACCTATCAATGTTAATGAGAGAAATACAGCACGCACAATAATTATCTGCCACGATGTTCACTGAAATGAAAGTGAGCATGTTAACTTAAGCCTGAAAGACTGTTTTAGCTCTACATTTGAAAATAGAATTTGATGGTGCATGATTAAACCTCAAATTCTGCAATCAGGCAGGCGTTATTGGAGCAAGAGCATGTTAACTTTAAAACAGCAGGAAGTTCTATGAAATCTTCCTTTAAAAAAAAAATAATCAAGCTAAAAATAAGCACTCACTGTAAAACACCGTTTTGCTCTCCTTCTACAAATCTTTATGATTTACTTTTGAGTCAATAACTCACTAAAATTAACAAGATGAAATTATGTTTTGACAAGTTCCAGTGCTGATGAACAGATTTTTGTATCACGAATCCAGCTTCACCTCATTTTTCCACCACGGCTGACAGTTGAGATGTGAATCCTTCATTCCTTCTGGCCTTTGTGTATTTTATCAAATGCTACAGGGAACAACTAATTTCAATTCGCTGAAGTAATTTTATAAAATGCCAAACTTAATGTTCTTTCATACTTTAATAAAATTAAGTTCTACAGGACAAAAAAACATTCCTCTAGCCAAGTTCAACCATTTGTACCATATGTCGCCATCAGATCAACCTTACTAAAGCAGATCTGGTATACATAATCCTGCCTCTCAGCATACATATGAAATGCACCACTGGATAAGCTTTCCATCACTCCTTGGCAGAGTACAAGGCTGTCTTCTGCATATGGCTTGGGCCCCACCTCACCAAACAGATGGGTGTAAGGGCTAAACCTCATTTAGATAAATAAAGAAGCTTATTTGTCCATAGAGCCAAGGAGTTGAAGCAATCACAATAGATCCAGAGGACAGGCATATGTGAGTAGCACATGTCCAAAACTTAGTGGGATCCACACAGAGGAACTTCGCAAAGCTTCTCAAAGAGGCTTAAGAACCAGGGCAGCAACCAGAGGACTCCCAGAAGAAGCAGACCTGAGACTCCACGAGGAGAAAAAGCATGGACCATTTCTAGCTTGAGCACCAATGAGAAAGGGTGACCAAAGGAACTGTTCCCCCTGGGCAGTGCTCTCCTGTGTTCACCTCCAGCTTCACTGTCAATCTCCCCTCCGGGGCCAAACAAGCTCAGAGGACCCCAGATTCTGTGTAACTGGTCAAAACGTAATTCCCTTTGGAAAGAAGCAGGATACCTGCAAGCTTCTGGTTTCTCCTGGCACACCGGAGCTGTCGGGATGCCAGCAAGTTCCTTCCATACCATAAAACTCAGGGGGAAAAAACACACACCAAATTTTTATCATAGCCACTGACAGAGGCAAATGTTCCCTACCAAAGTCAATGAGCCTGCAGCAGAGAACATGATCTCTGTGATAACACACCAAAATCCACAAAGCCTCCATTTTCTTGTACACTCTGGGCGTTCTCTGTTTAAAGTGTTTCAATGCAACACCTGAGGTACCATCCTGGCCCTGCTGAAGTCAGCAATGACAGCAAGTTCCACCAGCTCCTGTACCCCACAAGGACATCACCCAAGCTCAGGCAGTGTGCAGGGACCTGAAGGACACCTCCTCCTCCTCCTCCCCAAAACAGAGCATCTCCTCCCCTTGCACCTCTACCAGGAACAGCATCTACTGAAGTCACCCGAGAGTCAAAGAGGCTGCTCTATTTGCAGCTGCAAACGTTTTATTTATTCTGAAAATTCAACCAACACAGCTGTGAGATCTGAAATATGACTCGGTGGAGTTGGCGTCTTACTGCAGGCAATCACATTTATTATAATAAATAACTATAAATAAACAATGAGGTTGCTTAACAGGGACACGGGTAACCTGTCTAGACAATTGCAGCGGTGACGTACTCTGCACTGGAATGCCCTCCACATTAACAATAAGTCTTGATTAAAAGTATTATTTTTTCTTTTAAAGTGAGGCAATGATTGCTTATTTAAAAATACCAAAGCCTGCATCTCAGCACTGCCAGAACGCATCCAGCAAGCTTAGCTAGTAACACCTTGCTCTCCAGCAAGCCTTCACTGTGGCAGGCCATTAGAAAGATCAGCGAAACACTTCAGCATGCAGAATTTCTCATAATTTACTGCCACATAAATCAAAATCTTCTATTTGAAGCAGCAAAGGATACTGCCCCATCAACAGGCCAGTGTAGCCACGGCTCAAAAGCAGGCTGTGACCATCACCCAGGTGTCACAGTGGTGCACTGTGGAGGGGAGAACCCCTCTTCTCCTTCCCTGGCATTTCTGCTTAATGGAGAAAAGCAACGACCAAACTAATAGCTGGGACATGTGACCTTAATTAATTAGCAGACCTAGTGGAAAATGCCAGCTCTGCACTGTCACTGCCTGCTTTCAAGGACCCTCTGCCTGCGTCAGCAGCACAGAGACTCTGGGTCCATTAACGTTTGCTCCAGGATAAGGACAGATGATGCAAGAGTGGCTCCAGCAACCTGCTACCAGAGAGGCAAGGTGTGAGCCAGAGGAGTAACCTCCTGTGAACCTCCCTGTGCTGAAAGTCCTCCCTCTCTGTAAACCTCCTCTGCCGCCTCTGTGATGGGCCCTTGGAGAAGCTCACCCAGAGCAAAGCTGAGGTCAGCTGGAGGGGATGCGGAGGGCGAGCAGATGGCTGCCTGCCACCTCACCCACCAGCAAAAGCAGGCACTTCTACTGCCCCATGAAATATCGCCTCACTTCTTCCTCTCTCCCTCTAGCTGCCTTCTCTCATCCACATACTGCATCCACATAGGTTACAAGACCCACTTAGCACGTAGTGGGGAACAACTGGAAAAGCAAACAAAAAAAAAAAATCAAGATGTACCTTCCCCAATGACTCCAAAATCCCAGGGGCAGCTGCAGCAACACTGGGAACAACACCAAAAAATTAATTCTAATGCTGTAGAAATATTCCCTGTCCTCAAACAGGCCTGCAGTTACAATCAATTTCAATAATAAACTTTATCAATAAATTTTATCAACTGCTCTACAGGAAAAGATCTCCCTTCATCCCCTAAGCTGTTTGTCTGCCCTTGGAGGAAAATCCCAGTGTCCTGAACTTTACAGAAGTAAATTCTGCAAGGAGCAGCCCTACTAATATTTGCAGGGAGGCCACGAGGAGCTTGACCAAGGATTTGACACACATCTGGCTCACAGGACAGATGTGTGTTCACATGGGCACAGTTTCATCAGTCAGGTCCTAATGTATCACAGATATGAAAATCACAATCACAGCTGCCTGTTGGGATTTCCATTTTTATTTCTGTGTGTCATATTAGGGAATTATATAAAGTGTACTTTTGCAACTAAAAAAAAAGTACTGTTATTGTTATCACCTCTAAGCCATTAAGTTATGTTCACACGCTGGGTTAAGCATATTTTGAATACATGTAATAAATAAAAAAACTTAAATCCTAAATAGGCTACATTTTTTAAGGGGACACAACCTTACCAACTTCAGCTCCTCCAGGACCATAGGCAGCCTTGCAATTTAAATTCAAATTCTCCCTCTAATTTCCCATCCTTTTTTTTTTTTAAAGCTCAAGTTCCTTCAGTATCCACCTCACGTTGGATTTATAACGCTAATCAAACTTCTCCAGGTAGAGACAGAGTTTATAAATTAATCCTGGGTAAAATAAATACATCAGCCAATCTTGGTGCAAACATTGCTGCCTCTGATTAAGCTGCCTTCCAGCACCATGTGGCTTGCATCTCAAAAGGGTGAAGTGGCAGGAGGGATGCCCATCCCCACAGTGTATTTGCATCAGTGTGACCTCAAAGCCCCAGTGCCTGGGCAGGTGGCAGGAGGAGACTCCTAGTTAGTCATTATGCAGGAGTACACCTTGCTCTGCTGTTCCTTCACACCTCCTTGCCCAGGCAGGGAGCTCCAGACTCGGGGCTCGCTGGGGGCAGCACTAGAGGGTTTGGCTCTGACCCCTGCGTCCAGGCTCTGACCCCTGCATCCAGGCTCTGACCCCTGCATCCAGGCTCTGATCCCCGCGTCCAGGCTCTGATCCCCGCGTCCAGGCTCTGACCCCTGCGTCCAGGCTCTGACCCCCGCGTCCAGGCTCTGACCCCTGCGTCCAGGCTCTG
>VWZG01009936.1:258778-370100 GCA_013396735.1 Grallaria varia | reverse complement strand
CCCCTGCGTCCAGGCTCTGACCCCCGCGTCCAGGCTCTAACCCCCGCGTCCAGGCTCTGCTGTGACCTGAGTAGCCAGCCCGACCCCGAGGGGCACAGGCTGTGCCCTCTGAGGCTCCTTGAATGCTCTGAGACATTTATAACCAAGTGCCCACAACACGAGTTGTACTTTCCTGCTTTGTGCTAACTACAGGCACCCAGCAGAGGCGATCAATAGTTGTCTGTGCCATACCCTGAGAACCCTAAAATGTTAAGTGCAGGAACCATCACAGACAAGACATTACAGCATTAATACAGGCTGAACTCCTATATCAAAAGCTATTTATACACTAACTCAGCAGAGCTGAAGTGTTCATCTGCTAACAAAACTGGCGGGGTGGTTTCAGCAGGACCCAGGCCCAGAAGTCTGAGCAGCTCTGCTGCCCAGTGTCAGGTGCAGCCCTACACTGAGCCAGCTCCCAGTGCAACCAGAGCAAAGGCAATGCATGAAAGCTAAGTATTCATGCACGAGCAATATAAAGGCAGCAGAGGTAACCCAACCTATCGGGAAGAAGAAATTTCTAACTTTGAAATGATCACAATTCTACCCATTTTCCTGCAGTGCTAATGCCAGGCTGACCAGCTTGCCATGCCAAGCCAACAGGCAAAGAGGAGGGCACAGAGCTGTCCATCAGCCAAGGTGAGACCCATCTCACTCACCCACCTGAGGGGCAGAGAAACAAAGGCTCCTCTGCCCACATCCCCACCACACACCGCAGTCCACACCTGCCGGGACACTGGCACCAAGCTCACTTCTCGGCTGTGCCAGGCACAAAGTCTTGATTAGCTGCCATCAGTACCCTAATTAATAATTCTTTAAAGAGAGTTAAGTGTGTATTATATACCTGAGAGGCTTCACTTAAGCAGACACAACTTGTTGGTGTAATAGGTACAGTTTGAAGAGAAGTACTAAGTACAATCCTCATTAAATGAAAACACAGTGGTCCAAATCTCTGCCTTCAGTCCCACAGTGAAATTTCCCCTCTTCCACCATGGACACGATATGATTGCCAATTAAAAAGTGAAAGCAGAACTCAGTGCAATACTAAAGCAATTAAACAGGAAAAAAGTCATGAGAGCAGGATGAACATAGTCTACTGGGGAAAAAAAAAAAAAGAAATTAGTCCTTCAAAAGCAATAGTAAAAACTGTAGGTACCGGATTTGATTTTAAGAAAATGTAAGCAATAATACATATGCTCAGTTGAATTGCCAAGAAGAATTAGTTTATAAGAGGAAAAAAAAGTTTAAAAATACACTTAGAAAGCAATAATATCGTTCTGGTTTATGTACTGTCACTGCCATACATTGCTGCATTTCTGAATGCTTCAGAGATCACAAAATGCTCTCCCATCACCAAAACGAAGCCCAGAAAATTGCTAATGATAACAGTTAAAGCAAGAAATCCCGTTCTAAAAATGAAGAATGTCAGAAACGGAATGCTGGTTTAACAGCCCTAACCAGGCAGCCAAGTGCTGCTGACAGCCTTGTCCTCCCAGCAGACTGCTCCGAAGAGCCGGGGCAAATCAGGAGTTACTAATTACGAGTGTCTAAGGAGGATGCAGTGACATTTCTTTGTAAGGCTGGAGCACTTTGTGGGTATTACACTGGCTTTTAACCTCTCATCCCATCATACAATGCCAATGAGTTTTGTGGTGCAAGCATTAACCCCGTGGAAAAGAACTGACACTGCAAAATCCCAGCACTTATCATTAAAGCTAACCGGATACTGTTCTGCAACCAATTTAAGACAGAGCTGATGCTGGGCATGAATTATCTCCTTTCCTGGCAGGACACCTTTCCAGGGAACGGGGCTCCTCACGCAATCCACGGGATGAGCACCACTGTCTCTAATAGGGCCGAGCTGGGCCATGAAAGCATCACCCCTGCCAGGTGCACAGCACAGGCGATGGGGAGCCTGCAGGTCTCGGCTCTGATCAGAGCAGGCAGCACTGGAGATCAAGCCAAGATGGGACCTGGCAGCACCCCAGGGCACAGCATCCACTGTGACATTTTCAATGCCCTTTGGACTCCTCAAGGGGCAAGCCAAGGATGAGCTGCCGAAGGTGTGACAGCCAGTAGAGTCTCCTTCTCCAGGCAGTCCAGACTCCCTGCAACCTTGCTGCTCCCAGAAAACTCTAATTTCAACACAAAACTGAAGTCCTCTAATGTTACCTCTTCTAAAAGCTTACCTTGTGCTCATGGATTAAAGTCACATTATGAACTTAAGGGAATGAAAGGGTTACATGATCTGTTATACAAGTCTTAACTTGTTCAAATATCTGGATAGCTGTTAAGAAGGGGGCGGGGGGTGGGTCTGACCTGAATTAGCTAAGAATTCCTACACCTTTTAGAAAGCTTTACCAGTAAACTCAGCTATTGATCAGAGCACTGACCCTTTCAAGCTTGCACAAACCTAGAATTTCAATATCTTCTCCAGGTATCAAGAAGAAACTCCAAACCAAGGCCAAGCCTTAACAATACCAAATAATGTTCTTCTTAAATGTGCTATTAAATGACTGCTATTAAAATATTGACAGCAAAGCACTTTCAGGTATCCTGTGGGCATCTCTAGCACCAGTCACTGCAGAAACAAATATGCCTGGAAAACAAAGACAGGTGAAGAGCTTTGTGATGCCCAACTGCATGAGCTCATCCCTTAAGCCAAATTTTGTTCTGAGACTCTTAAGATACACAAATTCAATAAGATTTATTTCATCCTCTAAATCTCAGGTTAATTTCATTTTGACAGCATTTCATATCAACAACCTCCACCCTGGGCTCAAAACCCATGACAGAGTGCTACGACAACCTTCAGATGAACTCGCTTTCAACTCACAAGCTGAGAGCAAGGAAACACACAGCCCTGCAGGTCATAAACCTCTGCTCAGCAAACACCACCCAGCAAGATGCAGGGAGCTCAATTCAGAGCAGTAATTCCCTCCTCAGGTCGGAGAAGATGCAGCTCAAGGCACTGCACACAGCTCTCTCATTGGGTTGGATGCAGGAACAGGCAGCCAACTGCAACAAGCAGGGAGTTCTCTCAGGGAAAAAGTGGTGTTTGGAAAGCAAAACAGAGGCAACAGCTTCTGCCTATGGGCTGCGGTTAAAGCAGATGCTATTTAATTTTTAAACCCACGCCTATATATAGTTATGGTAAGTGAAAATTGCCTGTTGATACTTGTGTTATGCAAAAGTTGCTCTAATTAACTACAGCTCTACAGCCTATGGTGCCTTCTCCAAAGAACCTGAAGGAACATCTCCACCGCCTATGGTGCCTTCTCCAAAGAACCTGCAGGAACATCTCCACCACCATAAACAAAGACACCAGTCCTGTCCTCGAGGGAACCAGCTCTTCTCTGTCCAGGAGCATCCTGCACCCTGCTACAGGAAGGAGACATGGACTTGCAGCAGGAATGTCCTGCTCCAGCTCCATCAGTCACTGCCTCCACCTACACCCCCAGCAGGAAAGGAAATAAGCACATCAACCCACTGCCACCACCAATCTTCTGGACTTTAATTAAGCGGAAAGAAAAAACTCTACAGGGAAAAGCTGCCTGCTGGTTTGCCTCTTATACCAAGTCATCTCTCCAGCATCAGCCTCTCCCTCCAAATTGCTTTTATATCTTGCTGTACAAAATGTCTTTTTCTTCTCCGGGAGATTGGAGGAACATCTCATAGGAACGATGACCGGATTTCACAAGATGTGGTTTTGAAGGTTGGTGTTAAATTTGACACTGTAGCTCCAAAGTAATTGTGACTAACCACTAAATCAGCATGTGTAATGGATTCCTCCGAACATTTATAGCTAGCAGTTCCATTATGCTGTAATCTGGAAAACATCTAAATGACTCTCCGCAAAAATTAGAGGGGACCATAAATGTCTTGATAAAAACAAGATTCCAGAGATACCCCAGTTAACCACAGTGACTTTTAAAACATAATGTCTAGTGCAATAACATCCATTAGAGTGCAGTCATTTGGTATTTGATTTTTAAACCCATGCTTCAAGACATCAATTTAGACAGTGTCGAGCCTATGGGAAAGGTGAAACAACCAAGAACAAACCTCTAGGACAGTGCTGAGACCTGCAAGGAGCAGTGAGTGCTAGCAAAGGACCAAGAGGCTGCCTGGCAGCTGTGGAGGGAAGCTGCCTCTCTCTGCTGCCAAAGGGTAAGCTCAAAGCCACCCTGTGCTCCTGGGTGCTCATCCCTGCACATTATTTGAATTAAAACCCCTCAGTCCATAGTAAAACACCACACGGTAAAAAGTGCCTGTCCTTGTTCAGCTTCATTCTCTTCCTAAATCCATGATTTCCAAACTCTGAAGGACTGGGAATAAAAGAGCTCCTGAGGGAGAAGCACCATGTTAAGAGATCCTGGCTATCCTCTCTTGCCTAGAAAATGATGCCAGAAGGCCTGTATGTAATCAAAACCTACAATAAAAATAATAAAATTAGCCAAGATTACAAGAAGCAAAAGAGGGAAGCATTACTGATTCATTCCATTTTCCTGGAAAATCCTGAGCTGTGGTTTAGTGGAGGACAAGTTGAAATTTTCCATTAGCGGGGAAAAAAAACCCAAAAAAGCTTATTTAAAGAGAGAAGGGAAAAAATCCCTCAGGTTAGTGTTCAAGTACAGCAACAATGAATTTTATCACAAAATCTCTGCTAGGCAGATACTCACCCTGCTCCCAGCCCAAGGAGCAGTGGAGCTTGCAAGAAAGGCTGCTCTTGTTTAACACAAAAACCATGTAAAAAATTAAAGCTAGTAAGAGAATTCCAATCTTCAAGCAGTGAGGGAACAGACAGGGCTTTCTGCGATTGCTCCCAGTAAATGTCCCTCCAGTCTCCCTGCTGGGGGGCACCCGCAGAGGGGGAGCAGGCACTAAGGGAAGGGCTGTGTGTGCACCGGGGATGTGACTGCTGCAGGTGACCCCAAAGGGCTCCATGGCACCTGCAGCCTGGAGTGACCTCAGCTTACCCTGCGCCAGCGACACAGGCGGCAGCCTAGACCAGGGACTTAAAAACACTGCAGCACTGCACCTTCCTGAGCTGTTCTGTGCACTCCTACACCACAGCCGAGGAGCAAAGCCAAGCGAGGCAATAAGTGACTGCAGCTCATCCCAGCCCTGTCCCCGCATTAAAGTGAAGATTTTTTCTTTTGTCCTTAACAGAAAGGGATGTTTCATCTCGGCTGCTCAAGCAAAGATGAAAAACAACTTGTAAAATCAAAGGATGTTGTCCACATGAGTTAAAAAGTCTCTGTTCTGCTCCCCACTTCCCCAGACATCCAAGATTGACTCCCACCAGCTAGAACACTGCAGATTTTAGGATCAGTTACATTTGAACAGGTCATGTCCTTGGAACACAACATACCCTTCAGCATCTATAAATCCTGCAATAACCTAAATCCAAAAGAAAGCACATCTTTCAAGTCCTGTAAGAGAGTCCAACACAAATTTCCCCAAGTGTAAAAAGGCAATGACTTCTGGCAACCCAGAACCGCAATTCCTGTCTTTATATAGCAATCCTGATGCCTGCTTCCCCTTTCCATAAAAAAATAAGTCAGTCCTCTGCCATAACTGAAATGATAACTGCACTGTAAAAGATACAGCCCTAGGCAGGCAAGCCACCTGGAAATGCTCAGATGTCCAATGACTTCTACCTGCCCTATGTTTGGAGGGAGGAGGTGAGGTTCCCACCCCAAAGATGTCCTCAATAAGGAAACAGGTTCTAGGGAAGCTGAATATGCAGAGGTGAAAGTCACAGGAAAGCAGTTTGGTAATGCCTGCTGCCAAAAAAGAGCAACTTGTTCCACAGACTACGTTAGCTTCTCTCAGTGAAGAGATTTCAGCTTGAGTATCCATCATCATGGGACACCAGATCTCAGGTTTAACCAACCTAACCTCCATTATAAACAACAAGTACAAGTCCTGGGACTCCAACATTTATTGACACACAAAAATATCCTTAAAAAGATCTTTTAATCACAAGAGTAAAGAGACCAGAATGTCTTGATAGACCATTATGTCTTGATAGACCATTATATAAGACATTAAATAGTTTTACTGTAAGGAAAATATGAACTACGATACTGCACTTCATGCCCATAACTCTTTCATGAATATGGGGGTTTATTGCAGGAACCAGTTCACCTTCATGACTTCAGGTGATACATGAAGAAAAGCAGAAGCAAAAATGCTCTGCTAATTCCAGAAAAATAACATAACATGACAGGAAAAGCAAAACCAACTCTTTAGGTAAGAAACAAGAGAAAAGCCTATGACTGCAGTTCCAAAGTACGGTTAATTTGTAACATTTAATACACAAGTTGTCATCAGCCTTAAATCTCAATTTCCAGACTGAGCTGTACCTGGGAGAGCAGCAGGATGGGCTGAGCACACAATCAAATCCTTCAACACGACTGCTGAGCCACCGAGGCCGAGCCAGAGAATCTGCTTATATATTTTACAAATAACCAGATCCTTCCCTAATCCAGGCTCTGAGAAATTTTTATCTCACCATGAGCTCAGCTATTCTTAAGTCCTTTCTGTGGTTTTTTCCTCTGTGCTGCCTGATACACTGACCAATTTTATAAAAGGGATTGGCTGACGGGAGGTCTGGATTCAGGTCAAACAGAACTGGCTTTTTCCATGTGCTCTTCCAGATGCTGGTGGAGAAAAGGTCTAAAACTCCCCTATGCCCTCAAATCAAACCTGCCCAGAAAGGCATCTCTTCCAACAGCCTTCTCCTGCACAGCTAGTGGTTACACAGAGACTGAAACAGCTGCTGGTTCTCCAGGTTCCAACCCAAACCTGATGTACCAGCCAGGACGGACATCACACGGACACATCAACTTACCCAAGCTGCTCCCTAGCCCTTTGGGTCCTGTGACAGGGAATCTCAACTTTCACTTGCCTCAGCAACTCTCTAGGCCCTGCACCCTGCACTCATTTTGGTGCACACACAGCTGCAGCACTGATCAGTTCCAAGTTGTAAGAAAAGAAGAATTACAGCTTGCCAAAGCTGGCATCCCAAACAAAAGCAAAGACATATGGAATTCCAACTCTGCAGAGAACAAAACTTGACTACCCCAGGGTAAGAAAAGGTGCTCACACCATTACGGATCCCTACTCTGCAAAGCAGAGAGCAATGCACTTAAACATTAAGCCTATGCTTAAGCAATATATTTAAGTACTTTTGTTCACACAACAGAGCTCAGGCTTGACAAGACAGAGGTTTTGCATCTCTTAAACCTAGTGATGCACAACCTCCTTCTGATTCCTTCTCCAGAAATAGCAGCACTGTTCTGTTATGTGCCTTCAGTTATATGTCCTAATAAATAAATTTAAACTTAGGGCACATTTTTCCAAAAGCTGTATTGTACCCTAGGTCCAATGCATTCAGCCATGCTCATAGACAAGGATAGTTATTCACACACTTTTGTCCTTACAAGCAACAAAAGAACTCAGTAATTCCAAACACAGGGCAGTGCCCACACATTTCCCGTGCAGTATTTTCTGCTGACTGTATTTCTAGCAAAACTGCAATTTCTTCTTGCATGTGGTAGCCCGTCAAACATGCCACAAAACACTGGGTGATAAAGCAGCTGCCAGAACTGTTCCCCAGTCAAAACTCATCCCTAGCCATTGCCCTCTTGTTCAGCTGTTCTGCATCACTGCTAGCAAGCTGCACTCTCCAAACTCCAGCAGGTATTACCAGCACCACCCCATAAATCTAACTCAGTGAGGAGGCTGTCTCTATCCATAAAATTCTGAGAGTGCTCATATTCCAACCCAGAACACTGCTGACATCCAAAATGCAACTAGCAGCATGGAAAGTGAGCCAGTAGGAGGCTGGTTCATCTCAGGAGAAGCAGCTGCAGGTGCAACTACTCTTTTGATTTGTCTTCTGCTTCTCCTCTGCAAATGGGATGAAAAAAGGCATGTATAACTGTACTTTGCAAAATGCATTAGTTATGTTCAAGAATATGGGCTCACCTGGGGTCTATCTGACTGGTTTAAATCGCTCTACAGGATAGTTTGGCAAACAAATAGTGTTCAAGAGATACAAGGAACTGACTTCTCTAAGAAGTCTCTTATAGCAAGAGATATAAGGAACTGAAGTTTCTCTTAGGTCTTCGCTACCTCTGTGCTTCCTGACACTCTGGTCCTCTCCACACTGAGCAGCTGCAGCCTGAACAGGCACCCACTGCACCCAGACAAAGCAAGAGCTTAAAGCACAGCAGAGGTGTTTTATCCCTACTGCCTTTGGTCAGGACACTGGGTGCCAGGTGCTCAGAGTCTCCCAGTCAGGAGGGCAGCTCCCAGCTTTTCTCATTATACTCTTCTATGAGCCAGAGCCCTGGGCTCACAGACACACCTTCAGGGCATGCTTAGACCATACTTTATCACAACTGTACCAGGCTTTGGATCTTCTCAAGCTGTTCCTTCCAAAGGGTAAAGTCCTACACTGCTTTGTCCATGAAAAAGAGTGAACAATAGATCATGCAAGAGCTCAGGCCTGGAAGTACCAAGCAGTGTGACCACACACCAGCAGCTACATGGTTTGAAGGCTTTCCTCTTCCCTTCCCAGGAAGGGAACAAACACCACAGCCCCCACTGGACACCAGCATGTGGCAGCCTGGGGTCACCCGTCAGCACAGCACATGGTGCTTATATTTAAACACTACAGCTTCCCAAAATTCAAACTAAACACTTAGAAATATTTCCAGTGCCTCTGCCTAGGACTTAGTCACACACAGGCAGCGTTGCTACCCCACGCAGTCAGGTGAGGAAATCCAACATCCTTTATGCTACACACACACGGAAAGACATCCTCACGCCAAGGGCATTACACAGACATGGCAGTGGCTGAGATGAGACGACAGGCATGGTGATGGAGATGAAACTCATCCCAGGTGAAAAGCCCTGACTTCTCAAATCCCTCTTGCATGTTTACCTACCACTTTTTTCTCACACAGATTGGGGTAAAGCATACAGACCCCAGCAGTAGCCTGCCGCTTGAGACAAAAAAACTGACCTTTATAGTCAGCTTTATTTGAAACCAAAAACCCTACTCCACATTTTATTGACCTAACGACCTAAAGTTATTGGAAATCACCAAAAATAAAACCCAACCTATTCAAATTTCAGTTAAAGATGCACAGTTAGGAAAGGAGAAAAAGTCATGGGGAGACCATGCCAACACAGGCTTTTTCTCTTAATTAAAGACTGGCGCGCAGCACACAAAAATTGAAGGAGTTAAAGGCTAATTTATGCCATTTATGCCTTTGCAAGTCACTCAGCTACCATCAGGCAGGCGCGTCCTGTTGTGTCTGACATTTCCTCGAGCGCTTTTGTCTTCTCCCTTCCCTGTGCTACCACTGCACTGGTTCGACCCAACATCCCCCAGGAACACAAACAGCTCTGCGAGAGGCAGAAGCCACGCAGGCACCTTCCTCCCTTTCTGCACTCGGGGGAATCAGTTCCAGGGGGAACCAAACCTGCCCCAGCTCTGGGAGTGTTGTCCCGACAGACGCCTCCTCCCACTCCCACCCCACTTAGATCCTACACGGGGAGGAGGACGATCCCTGATCCTCGCAGCATCTTCGTTACTGAGATGAGTTAACTGCTGGCAAAAAAACAGGAGAAAGTTAGTACCTGGCAGGTTCTGCTACAAGCACATTCCCAATAACTCTCCCTGAACCTACAATAACAAAAAGAAAAAAAAACCCAAGACCAACTTGAAACCTCAGAATGGCTTGGGATTGCTCCAGGGAATAACTTTCCCACAGGCAAAAGGAAATGCTCTCCCCTCAGTTAACCTTGAAAAAGCAGCTCCCAAAAGCAGCTTCTCAGGCTCTGAGCAAGGAAACATTGCTTTGCTTAACAGGGGGGTTAAAACTGTTGCTTTACTCTGAACCCAAGGAAGGCTGGAGAAAAGAATCAGCAGCAGAGCGTGCTTTAGTCACTCAATTTGGGCATTTGCTGAAGGACCCCACAGTTCAAAGAGCAGTTTGAATGAGAAGATTCCCACTGCTGGGAGCCTTGCGATGTTTTAACTTAGCCAACACAAAATGGAGTAAAGGCAGAATTGATCTTCCAGCTACTTGGACCTCTAAGAGCATCAAAACTTCATAATCCTTTTGATTATGGGAAATTAGGAGCACTTCCTACAAGTATCTCATGAAAGGCATACTCTTCTTCATGCCTTTATGGAGATGTGCAAAATCATTTATGCTGCAAGATTATCTCCCTCGTAGCTGCATATATTTAGTTATATCACATCAAAAGTTTGGCTCCCTCAGAATTGGATAAGCAGCTGAGAACCAAGAAGTAACATGATTTCAGTCTCACCCTTAATGGATCTCATGACTTATAGGCCTGTAAAGACTAATGATTTTTTTCAAGACTAAATAAATGGAGATTTCACTCAAAGCTGTATATAATAGCCTAAATGGATTCTGTCTTTAAAAGCATGAACAGCTGAGAAAGAAGGCTAGAGCCAGGGAAGAAGAAAAAAGGCTGGTCCTAATTGCCACTCATTCAAAAAACATTATCTTGTTACATGCACATATACACCATCCACCCAGAGAGAGGGGAGTGGATGGAAAAGGCAACAGTGAGTTAAGTGTTTACCGTTAGACTTTTTATTTCAACAAAACCCACCCCACTGATGTTAAACACAAGTCCCACTCAATGAAAACATACTGAAAGAATTATACATTCGCTGTTTACATCAACACTATGAACTTAAACACAAAAGAATAGATTGCTTTCGCTGCTTAGTCTCACATTAGCAAATGCAATTATCTTTCATTAATTTTACAGAGTGTTCACAGTAAAAATTAAATCATTTCTTCACGTCTAAGAAAAACTTTACTGTGTTAATTATTCATAAATACCAAAGTCGCCTACTTATTACTCATCACAAATGTGATTCGTTTCAATAACGCCTGAATAATTCGGTGCTACCCTATTAGTCCGAGAACACAATGTACAATTGCCAGCATCAGCAAGTACATCACAAACAATAATCCACGCCTGCCCTTCAACGCCAGCTGCCAGGGAGGAAGAGGAGGAGGAAGGAAGGAATGACACTTCCACCCCACCCCAGTCACTGTGCTGCCTTCATCCTCCCACAGAAAAACACTGTCCCGCATCTCCTGTCCTGGTCGGCTTTGCCTCCATCCAAGATGCTGCAGCTCAAACAGGGCACTGCTCAGGCGAGCACTCCATCCCCAAACTGGCAGCAAGGAACAGCGGCTGGGGATGCTCCACTGCTGTCCTTCCGCGCAGATTTACATCTGGGCAGGCAGCTGTCTAGCAATGGGAATTAACTGATTGAGAAGGGAAAGGCAAATTAATCCTCCAAGTATGTAAGGAGCCTACACGAGTAATTCCAGAAAAGGCTGAGTTGCGAGGGCTGCCTGGCCACAGTAATCCCTGCAGAGCGAAACAAAGCCCTGGTGCCATTTCTGCAGCAAAGTGGTTAAATAAGGAATTACCCAGAGTTTTGCATCCTGGCCACGGCTGCTCAGCAGATTGAGCCTTACGGGAGAGGAAGAGAGGACTGAGCAGTCACTGCAGCTGAACCTGCTGTAGTTACAGATTTTTGTACTGTTTCTCCTGCACTTATAAAAAAAAAAAAACCCAAACCTGGCCTTATCACAAAAATATCTTAAAGTTGCACCAAATTACAAACACATACACATATTATATTTTTCTATAATAAAGTCAAGAAAACACCAGTGCCTTTGAGACAATTCTCTCTTCCTTACACTCCAGCAGTGCCCACAGGGGCAGACAGCCCAGCCCTGCCGGGTCCCAGGCACGGTGGTTCCATCCACCCAGCGGTCCTGCCCCTGGCACAGCAACCAGGGACATCCCGAACCCCACTGCACGTCCCCAAAACCTGCCTCTTCTCTGAAAGAGCCATTCCCACATCCCATTTCCAGCCACATATAATTATTTCTGCTTTCTAGCAAGTTACGTGAGCTAATCTGGGCTGGTGCCGTACAGAAACGCCGCCTTTATTATTACGGTTGTGGAGAAAGTAAATTAATGCAAAGGACTGCACACAGAGGCCTAATCCATTTGAGGTAAATCAATGCATTGCACATTTAAATTGCCCTGCTTTCCTTCAGAAAAGTACATTGAAGTGATTCATTAGGCATTGAACTGTTCACAGAAACAGACCAATTCTCTTAGGCATGCCAGTGCATCTCTGCTAGTTAAATTTAAAAAGCAATCAAATCTACTAATAAGTCCTTTTTGCCGACATTTACATCAGTAGAGAACACGATTCCTGACAATTCAGATTAAATAAATGAGGCACAAATTAATCTTGGTTAATATGCCTCAGAACTGATGCTTGACTTGTTAAACTTAAAAATCTGTCTTTTAATAAAAATAACTTATTGGTAATGCCTGAGTTCCAAGCATCTTTGATAATCTTTATTAAAGGTTATAGAGTTATCAAGAGGGATCACAAGGCACAATCCGTGTCTATTTTAACACAGTTGAAGCATGCATTTATCGTTCAATTTAAATATTTACAAATTCCAAAAGAAAAATTAGCAGAAAGGCACCTTTTCAAGAAAAAGTAATCATGTCTTAGTACAACAGCACCATACCACGGTGTTCAAATTCCTACTGTCTTCTTTAGAGAGGAGCAACTCAGATAACATATGGAATAAACAATTCAAGGAATAAGGCCTGTGCCTCATATCTTGCTCTACTGCAATCACTGGGATTTATTTCTGCAATAATTAACGCCTTCTCTCTACCCACAAAAAAAATTTAGAGTAAAAGGCAGTAGGAAACATATACTCCTAAATAACTAAATGCCAATTTGCACTTCATTAAAGATTTAGAGGAGAGCTGAAGAGACCTAATATGGAAAATGATTTTTAATCCCTTTAAGAAGTTCACTACTTTATCTGCAAAACCAGCAATACCAATTTAGAGAGCTTTACAAGTCCTATAGTCCAAACTTAAAAAACCTGGAAACTTTAGTTCATAACCAAGCCTTTCAAGGTCAGGCCCTGTAATGGGATTAGGTGAAGGAAACACTTGTATATATGAAAATAATCCCCTGCCCTTCCCCTCAAAGCCTCTTTTTCCCTCTGCAGGCTGGCCCACTGATCCCAGAGCCCTAAAACCAGAGCCAGCTTTGGTCCCAGCAGGTGCCAGGTGGGGAATTTCGGCAGCTGCAGGTGCCTGTCCATGGGTGGTGAGGTGACACTCACCCTGCAGCTGCATGTCCATGGGTGGTGAGGTGACACTCACCCTGCAGCTGCATGTCCATGGGTGGTGAGGTGACACTCACCCTGCAGCCACAGGTGCCTGTCCATGGGTGGTGAGGTGACATTCACCCTGCAGCCGCATGTCCATGGGTGGTGAGGTGACACTCACCCTGCAGCTGCAGGTGCCTGTCCATGGGTGGTGAGGTGACACTCACCCTGCAGCCGCAGGTGCCTGTCCATGGGTGGTGAGGTGACACTCACCCTGCAGCCGCAGCAGCCACCACGCCAGAACGAGCAGGGTCATTAGGAAACCTCGCTGATAAATGAAGCAGCTCAGAGTCACTCAGGCCTGGCAGCATCTCTGCAAACGCTCCGATAGTTTGGGGTTTTTTTTGCTTTATAATTGTTGCAGAGTTTTTCCCCAGGAGTTTCAGTGATGCGTATTTCAAGGACAGGCAGGCACCCTCTTGGTGCTCTGGCCAGGACCCAAGTTACAGCAGGTCAGTCCATCTGCTCGCTCACAGCCTCCAGCTCAGCCAGGCTGCTCTCCTCTCTCCCCAGGCAGCTCCCCCCAGCCAGGCTTCGCCCCCAAAGCAGCAGCACTGGGGGACTCCATCCTTGGAAATAGTGTCTGCTCCACCAGCTCCAGAGGTTCTTAATTGTCCATCTGCTGAAGCCTGCATTATCCACCCCAAGTCTGGGCGTGCCATGAGACTCCAGAGCCCCATTCCCGCCTACAAGTGGTTTAGGGCTGACTTATGGGGCTTAACTATTCCCCAAATTCCACCACTACAGGTGAAACACCGGAGCTCATCCACTTGCACAGCTATATATCACCTTTGCAACTGGGAGAGGCACACGCAACAGCTGCTGAGAGCCAAACCCCACAAGTGATTTTTCTCTCCCTGGCAGCACTACGTGTGAGTTTTCCCCCTCCACACCAAAGCAGCTTACTGGGAAAACCCCAGGCATAGGGCCCAGCCTGCTCCAGGAGGATCTGCACTCACTCCAGAGCTGGGGGCAGGACCTGCTGCAGCAAAGCTGCCTTCTAACTGAAGCTCTGGCTGGCAACGAGTCAGGGACACTGCGGTGCATGTGGTGGGTTGACCTCGGCTGGATACCAGGTGCCCACCAAGCTGCTCTATCTGTCCATGCTCAGCAGGGCAGGGCAAGGAGAAAGTGAGACAGAAAAAAAGGTCATGGGTCAAAATAAAGGCAGTTGAAGAAAGGAAAAGCATAGGCCATGCACAGAAGTAAAGGAAAACAAGATTTATTCTCTGCTTTCCATCAGCAGATGATGTCCAGCCAGTTCCTGGGAAGCAGGGCTTCACAAACATCTTAACAATTAATGCCCCCCTCATCATGCTTTCTCCTAGCTTTTACTGCTGAGCAGAAGTGATATGGCCTGGAATATTCCTTTGGTCAGTTGGGGTCAGCTGTCCTGGCTATGTCCCCTCCCAAGATCTTACCCACCCCCAGCCTATTGGTCAGCAGGAAATGTTGAAGTAAGTCTCGGAGCCCTGCCCAGTAGTAGCCAATACACTGGTGTGTTATCAGCACCTTTCTAGCTACCAACACACAGCACTGCAAGGGCTGCTGTGGGGAAAACTAACCCCATCTGAATCACACCCAGTTCTGCAAACCTCAGAGGAGATGAGATTTGCAGACACAAATCCCACCACGTTTCCAAGAGCCTGAGGATTAATCTGTTCAGCCAACAGAGACACACACAGTAAACACTTTCAGTTTGCTGGGAAATGTTTTAATGTGCCTTTTTTAAAGATTTTCAGAAGATTCAACTTGGAAATGCTTAATTAACATGCTGGGACAAGACAAGAACACTCATGGATCGCCGGCGGCTTCTGCCCCACATCACAAGAGCCTGGTGCCAGCATCCGGCCTCCCAAAAGCCAGCAGGCACCATCCCTGGTCCTGGTCCAACAGGCTTGCCCCAGTAGCATGAAGCTTCTTCCAATCTCAGACTTTCTGGCTCCAGAGGAAGCCCTGCAAGCTTGTTCTCCTATCAACAGAGAACATCTCTTTCCTTTAACGCCAGCCAGGAGGAACAGGAACACCAAACACAACCTGACCTTTACCCACAACCACATTTCTCACCCAACAAGGGTACAAAGCCATGACACCACTTAAGAATGTCAGTATCTGTATTTACTCCCATGTCTCGTTACATTTTCCTGTCTAACCTCAAGGCCTTTTGTTTCTTGCAACGGTGCCACTGGATTTACTGCTATAGACAACTTCAGTAGATACTTCCCATAATAATTAGCCAGAGCTGAGAGAAATCTCAGTTCTGTGATGCATTAACGCACAGTTACTTTGGATGCTGTCTCAGTTCAGTGTGCCAAAAGCTTTGAGGCTTCCACAATCAATCAAGTGACCCAAGTCAGTCACTCATGACTACTAAAAGGCACATTTCTCCTTTCTCACCACCGCTGCCAAGAAGCTGAGACAATCCCCTCCTTTTTGCCCCCACCATCAGTCCATTCCACCAACCTCCCAAGCAGCAAATCCAGAGCATTGAAAGCATCAGCTGTGCCTGCACCTTCCCCCTTCCCGCAATTTCTGGATGTCACAGTGGTGAGCAGGGCTGGTGGAGCAGGACACAAGCAGGAACAGGAACATACAGAACACGCACCCCAATGGAACCCGAGAAGGAAAAACCAAAAATCCCTCCTTCCTCTTACACTCAGAGAACAATGTTCCTCTCGGGGAAGGAAGAGCCAAAGGAGAAGAGGCGGGGAGGGGGGTGTCTCTTTGGCTGCTTACTACTTATTAAGGAGCACAGGTCACCACTACAAAGGAAAGAAAGTTTTGAGAACCTGTATGCTTGTAGACATGAAAGCACCATTGTGTCAAATCCAGGACAAAACATATCACAACAGCCCTCCTGAGTACTTCTACTGCTCCAGGGCAGGAATCTGTCCTCCAAACCTGCAATTCCCAAAGAAAACAGAAGTAGAGTACTGATGGAATTACGAGAAAAGACTGGAAGAAGACTGCTGCAGGCAGCAAGGTTTTTCATAGGCACAACCTCCAGGCTGATCCCATCAGATCACACCATAGCCATGCTCTGTATCTGGTGCTGAGGACCAGGACAGGGTTTCCTTCAGACTAACAAAGACGCAACTTGTGAACAAAAGGCTCTCAGACAACAGCCCAGGTAACCAGCAATCTGACAAGTAGATTCTTCATGCCCGAAAAGAAACATTTGTGCAAAGTAATCACACAGACATGCAAGCTAAAAAGTTTGCCAGTCTTATTTGGCTATTCCCAAACAAAGCTACACAGACCCAAGACAGCAACTAGAGATTGCATTATGAAGATGCCAAGCAGCTCAAATGACTCTTACAGTAGGTCTCACTTTTTAATCACTTCAACTATAAATGCAGGAATTCCCACCCTTGTCAAGCCGACCTTCACTTGAGGAAATCATCCTCTGCTCCTGACCAAATCCTGCTCCCTGTCCTGATGATGCTCCCCAAATGGGGCCTGTACTCCTCCAGGTTGCTCCCCCCTCCCTCAGGATTTGCACACCAGGGCTGTGACATTCCTTCCCTCCCCACCAGCACCCATGACCCAGGATGGTCAGACCTCACCCCAAAAACCTCAGCCCAGGAACAGCCAGGCTGGCCCTGCTGCGAGCCAGAGGGACTCCCCAGCTCACACACCCTCATCCCACATCTACTGCTGCTCTGAAAGCAGCTTTTATCTGCCCAGAAAGGGCTTACATTTTCATCTGTTACTGGCACTAGGAAGAGGTACCAATTAACTAGTTGTCAGCTGAATGCCGTTAAATCCAGAGCACAAAATGAAATTAAAGACAAGGTACTAAAAAAGGCAGGAAAACTTGAACGGACTATTGTGCATTTAAGAACTTCTTCTCTTCCTGTATTTTTAAACGTTTAGAAGTTTGCAGTCCAAATAATTGCTTGTCAAGACAATTTTTTTGGAGAACAACTGTAGCTACTCAGCAAGCTGTGTAATTAGGTTATTAAAAATACAATATCATCTCGAAGCCTTTGAGAGGGTAGAACTCTACCTAACTCAAAAGCATGTTTCATTTTTCTCCTTCTCTCCTGGCTCCAGTCCCAAGTCCTAGCGACCTCTCAGGAGTTGGCTGTGATGACATACATTGTTGGCTGGATGAGGAACCATCACCCTGAACTCCTGAGCAGGTACAAGCACTGCTTCCATTTCAACTCAGAAAAGCATGTTTGGTATCCAGCAGGGGAAAACCAACACAAAGCCAAAAGCTACAGACAAAAACCCAGCTCTCCAAGCCTGGCGTTCCCTTCTACCTCAGATGGTGGGTTCAGGACAAGGAGTCTCCCATTTTTCTAGGGGGCATAGCTAAGCCCAAGCACAGGCAGACCTGTCTCTGGGGAAGGAAGGGAATCCCTGCCCCACAGCTACAGCTCTGCAAGCCAGGCCCATCTCTGGGGGAAGCGAAACACACATCACTGGAAGCTGTACAGCCACACAGAGCACACATTATGCAATTTCCATTTCTGCTGATAAACAACATATTTATAGGACAGGTAAAATAAACTACACAGCCTGTAAGGCTGAGCAGACTGAAACCAGGTAGCTAATAGACCCAGAGGAAAGGAACTGGCTCCTGATGTTTGCAAATGGGATTCACAAAAATGAGACAATTAAAATTAAACGCAGTAAGGAAGACAAAAGAGCAGGAATCACAATAGCCAAGTCTGATAAAGAGCTGCTCCTTGGGTACAGGACGATAATGACGCTAAACATTTTTCTACTAGATGGCAGTGTAGTGTCACACTATATAAAAGGAATTCTAGAAAGAAATTGCTTTGTATTTCAAGTGAATCTGTGCTTAGACTTGACTTCAGAGAGCATGATATATAACAGTAGGCTCTTTGTAAGGGGACCTGCCATTAGTCTCACAGTGCAATAGGAGCGATACTCTAGTTTCTAATTTCCCAGCAAAAGAACACGAAAAGACACTAAAGCCCTGAGCAGCTCTGCTACACGGTACAGCTGCGTGCACAGCCACGGGCAAGCTACTGAGGCTGCTACAGCTGAAGGCAGGCTGTGATCAAACAGCTTCAGGAAAGGAGGAACCGAGTCCTCACTGCTCGGGAGAGGAAGCCAGGGGGGCTTTTGAAAGGCAGGGGCAGCATTTAGGCAATGCCCTGGCTACGGTCAGGGGAGGTTGGCAACTTTGGCAAAAAAGGAAGGTGCAAGGATGAAGAGAGCAGTGCCACGAAAATTCAAAACGCATACACAAAATAATCAAGGTTATGGCTGAAGGACGATGCTAATATTTGCAGGTAACTCAGCCATAACAGTAACCTTTACCAGGCTGCCGTTCACTTAAGCCGAAACTTCAGGCGCAGGAAGATACCGCGGCTCACCAACACTCCCAAACCCGGCACTAATTCCCGGCGTACACAGGAGCTACGGGAACCCCGCACCGCCGGGTGACCCGCCAGAGATGCAAACGCTCCGGGGGAAGCTCGCAGGCAGCCGGAGCATCCTCGGTCCTGCAAGAGCCGTCCCGGGGGTCCGCCAGGCCTGTCCCTGGGCTCGTAACCCCGGGGGTCCCCCGGCAGCGGCCACCACGGCGACAGCCGGCGGGACAGCCCTTCCACGGCCCCGGCGGCGGCGGCGGCGGCGGCGCGGGGCAGGTTTTGTTCGCCCCGCAGGGCAGGCGGCGGCGCGGCCCCCGGAGCCCTCTCTGCGGCCCGCTCCGGGCCAGGGGGCTCGGGGCACACCGGGATCCCCCCTCCCTCCTCCTCCTCCCGCCGCCGCCCCACAGCATCCCCGCCGCCCGTCCCGCCGGGTGTGCGGGGAGCCCCCCGCGGCACAGCCTCACCTGGAGGGCCGCAGCCGCACCTCCTTCTTGCTGTCCACCACGGAGGGCACGCAGTTGGTGAGCTCGGTCCAGTCGGCGTGCAGCCCGCAGCTCCAGCCCGTGGAGAAGCGCGAGAAGAGCCAGGTCTCCCGCTTGCCGGGCCGGTGGCAGGTGCACTTCTTCTGCCCGGCGCGGCACTCGCAGGGCTGCTCCAGCTGGATGTTGCGGACCAGGTGCCGCCCGAAGGGGGTGCCGCCCGTCTTCTGGATGTGCAGGAACACGATGAGGTCGTCCCCCTTGATGTTGAAGTCCACCCNNNTTTGATGTTGAAGCCCCCCCGCCGCAGCAAGTCGTCGGCGGAGAAATTGAAACGGGGAACGAAGCGCGCCGGCGTCTCGTCCTCCGCCCGGTACGGGTCGGCGGCGGCGGCGGGGCTGAGGGCGCGGAGCCGCAGGAGCTGGCACTCGGTGCCCGGGCAGACGTACTGCAGCACGATCACGGCGAAGAGGAAGAGCATCACCAGCGCCAGCAGCACCTTGTGGGACCGGTCCTCCATCGTCGCCGGGAGCGCCGCGCATCGCCGCCGCCGCCCCGCTCAGAGCAGCGCCCGCCGCCNTGGGAATGGGAGCGGGAACGGGACCGGCACTGCCCGCCGCGGGAGGGGGAACGGGAATGGGAATGGGAGCGGGAACGGGACCGGCACTGCCCGCCGCGGGAGGGGGAACGGGAATGGGAATGGGAGCGGGAACGGGACCGGCACTGCCCGCCGCGGGAGGGGGAACGGGAATGGGAATGGGAGCGGGAACGGGACCGGCACTGCCCGCCGCGGGAGGGGGAACGGGAACGGGAATGGGATCAGCGCTGCCTGCTGCGGGAGCGGGGACGGGAACGGGCTCGGGAACGGGGCTGCCTGCTGCGGGAGCGGGAACGGGACCGGCGCTGCCTGCTGCGGGAGCGGGATCGGGACTGCCTGCTGCAGGAGGGGGAACGGGATCGGGAATGGGTTCGGCACTGCCTGCTGCGGGAACGGGAATGGGATCGGGAACGGGACTGGGACTGCCTCCTGCGGGAGCGGGAACGGGACTGGGACCGGGAATGGGACTGGGACCGGCACTGCCCCCAGCGGGAACGGCACCGGCAATGGCACTGGGAACGGGACCGGCACTGCCTTCTATGGGAACGGGAACGGCACCGGGACCGGTACTGCCCCTAGCGGGAACGGCACCGGGAATGGGAACGGCACCGGGATAGGGACCGGCACCGCCCCCAGTGGGAACGACAACGGGAACGGGACAGGGACTGGCAGCAGTACCGCACCGGGACTGGGCCCGGGACTGGCATTAGCACTGCACCGGGACCACACTGGGATGGGGACCGGCACGGCACTGGCACCGAGCTGCACACACGGACCGGGACCAGCGCTCCCGCCAGGAGCAGCCGCCGGGCACACCGTGCTCTGAGCGTGCCGGGCACCGGGGGGCTCCTCCGCAGCCTGGGCAGCCCCGCATCCTCGGCAGTGCCTGCGTGGCCCTGTGGCCGGGGGCGGAGGGTGCTGTTCCAGCAGCGGCCGTCCCGTCCCGTCCCGTCCCGTCCCGTGCGATGGCAGCAGCACGCCCGCGGCGCCGCCGGCCGGCCCGTCCGTCACCCCCCGTCGCTGGAGCCGCCGGGCACCGGGCTGTGCCTTCTCTCCGCAGCTCACAGCGGCGCCCCGGGTTCCATGGGGGGGTGTCGGTGCCCCCAGGGCTGTTCTTCTGGGCGCCCCAAGTGGTTTCGGTTAATTCGAGTACCAAATACCTGCGCTATCTCCGTCAGCACATTTCCAAACCCCTCTGCACAGCGCGAGTGTTCTGCAAATAAAACAATAACAACAAGGGCTCTGTGGATTTACCTCTGATTCAAGTCCTTTGTATATTTATATGCAAATGATGTTTAGCCCTCCAGCTGCCGGCGGCTGTTCGCTGAGGCCTGGGGGTGGGAGCGCAGGGATGCTCAGCCCCTCTGTGCCGTGGTAGTTAATGACTGTGAGAGCTTCACCCTTTTAAGAAAAAGCAAATTAAAAAAAAAAAAATGAGGCTTCTGCCTAAAGGAGGTTTTTGCCCCATCCCGTGTCCTGTCCTTTCAAGGAAAAGCAGACAGGGCAGGAGCATGGGTTTGGTCACCCCCAGTTTAGCAGATGTGCTCCAATATTGAACTGATGGTCTCAGCTGCACATGTTACAGAGGTGCTGCATCTCACTAATCCCTGCTCTGAGGTAGGGCTGGAATTATCTGAGCTTCTCCTTTCCCTCCCCACCACAGCACCTCAGCTTTTGTTCCCCTGGCACCTGTGACTCTGCTGTTTCTCTGCCTGGCCAATCAGCCAGGACCTGAATTTTCCAATACGCACAGCAGGCAGCAAAGAAAATAATTTGTAAACACTCTCCCAGACCTTTATTCATCATAAAAAGAAAAAAAATAAAATGGCCTGCCTCCTTTCTCCTCCTCTCACAGCAATTCTCTTTAAATAATTTCAGCAGATACATGTAGTGTGTGGAGGGGATGTCTTTATGGTTTTCATCCTTGAGCAACATATCCTGTCTTTCCTATTTTTTCCAGTTGTCTCTAATATTTTCAAAACATTTGCAGTCACAATAATAGGCAATTTTATCACAAAGATTCTAGGCATGAGAACTACTGAGTTAATTTGCCTGTATTTGTACATCAAAAATGAATGGATTGCACCATGGAAATGCTGTGTTCTGGAATTCAAGCCTTAAAATTATAAAGATGTGTCTGTGCTTTATATCCATCACTCTCTCCCAGTCGTTAATATAAAAAAAAATATGTTTGCCTACAGTTTATTTTATATTGTGAAATAACAAAGATGTGTTCCTGGTTAAAACTGATCCTGAATGCTAATACATGAGAATTAAACAGAGAGAATAACAATGGCCTAATGTCTAAGCTAAATTAATATATACTATAAAAGATATGATGCATACTGCGTTGGTGTTCCCAACAGAGCCATTATTTTGGAATGGGCTAAACAAACAATGATCATCCTTTCACTGATGAGTGATGGTCTCCAGTCTGTTGCCTTCTCACTCACAGTATGTAAATGATGCTCCCGAGCTTTGATCCAGGGACACAAAACATTTGCTTAGACACTAAACAACTGAAAATCGCCCCAAACTAGATAAAAGTAGGACAGAGCAGAGCTGTTAAGGTTTCACAGCACGGGCAAGTTTTGATTGCTGGCAGAGCAGCTGGTTTCAGTGAAGAGGTCAAGCAAAAACAGAGTGCCTGGTAACATCAGTGGAACAATAATCTCCACAGAGCCCATAAAAAGGTCCCTATTCCCTCTCTCTCCACATGTCCCTTCTCCTCTGCTGGTACAGGGAATCCCCTCGCCCATGTTTATGTGCATGGCCGAGCCCAGATAAGCACACGGGCATGGCCCTGCTCCTCTGCTCTCCCACCTACAAGCCTCCTCTCATGCCAGCTGGTCCCTCCTGCTCCCCCCCATCAGCAGCTGCTCCCCCAGCACAGCCTCCCCCAGCACTTCCAGTCCAGCCCCTTCCTTCTGTTGTGGGTGCAACAGCAGGGTCAGGCTGAGCCAGCGCAGGACCTTGGGCTGCCCCCCTGCATCTACCCCTGGAAATGTGCAGAAAAGCAGGGGTTTGTGTGCAAAGGCATCAGGGGTGGGCCCAGAGTCAGATCAACGCTATACCTTGTGCCTCAAACCCTCAACTGACCTTTGCTGCTCTAGGAAAGTGTTGGTAGCTCTTCATTTGGGTCTGCTCATCACACCCCTGCTTATTTCTTGAAGACCTTTGTTTCCACAGCATCTGATTTTCCCCTCTGCGTTTGGCTGGCAAATGATGACTGCTTGGCCACAGCACAAAGAAGACGCCCATCAGCTTAGAGATAAGCGAGTTGTGGGTGTGTAAACGCAGTATCACCACCAGCTCTTTGAAAGGTTGAAGGTTTCATGTCAGCCCGGCCAGAACAGGTCCCAGCCTCCACTGTTCCGCAGAGCTGTGGGCAGGAGTGCAGGCAGCTGTGAGCCCCTGGGCAGGGGGACAGGGCTGGGATGTGGCAACCCTGGACAGGACTGACCCCATATGCCGAGGCACCCACAGCTGCTGGGAGCATGAGCTCTTCTTAGAATGAGAGGGGAAATCATATTTGCACAACAGCACAATTAGAATAACTTGATTAAAAGAAATGCAAACGAGCCATTAACTTTGCTTTATCTCCTTGCAACATGATTCATCTTATAGGACCTGTGCAGGAAGGGGGAGAAGACAGATGAAGCAAGTACAGGAAAGCCTCCTGTGTCATGAAAATAGCATATTTGTTAAAATAACAAACACAACCATCACCGGCCCAACTGCTGCAGCTTTCCTCTATGGAATTGTGTCTCACCTGGAATGTCTGCTGGCTGAATAGGTTTGCTGCCAGGGCATTCAAAACCGCTTTTCCCATCATGGGTCCCCAAAGTGACAGAGGGAATGCTCGAGCCCTGTCCCCCACTGCTCCAAAAGGACACCTCCCCTAACCATTCCTGTAAGACATGCAAACCCAGTAAATCTGATAGTTTTACTTCTCCAGTGAGACTGGGTAAAACTGGATTATGGAATCAAAAGATAACACCAGGAGACAGCATGAAGACACCACCCTGTTCCCTGTGGAAACAGGGCTTAAAAAGAGTGGAAAAGCAGAGAACGATGAGATGCTCATTGTACAGGGGGGGTGGGGGGGGGAGAAGCAAGGCTGAAAGTGGGGAAAGGGCTGGGAAATGGCCGGGAAAGGGCTAAAGAAATGCTGGGGTTGGAGAGCGATGGAAGTCCTGCTAACATCTCACATAATAAGGCCCTTATCTAGAAAAAGGCTATGCAAATGAGCAAAGGCATAGAGCAGTGGGGTGATGAGTAAAACTAATTAGAAAATGAGGCTTGATTATTCATAGACTTGATATATCAGAGAGCAGCTAATCAAAGGGATAATACAAGTTTGCATATTCTTTGTGATGTGGGCATCAAAGCCTTGCCTCTTGTCACCACAGCATCACTGATGCTCATTCCTAAAACTAAGCACACTTGATGCAAGTGTAACATCTTGCTCCAGATCACGCAGTGGGGCTTGGAGAGCCTGAGGTGCTCAAAACAGCTGTTTTTTCCAGCTATTGAACTGAGCTTGCATTTATCTCTCCTTCTAGATCTTGCCTCCCTGACTGCAAACATTGCCCAAAACTCTGTGTGTGGGGGGAAACTGGGCAGCCTTTCAGAGCTTGAGCCAAACACCTGGAAACTCGAGGGACCCACCTTGCAAGATAATTGCAAGATAATCTCTTACAGCCTCATTTTGCTGCTGACTAATCCCTAAATGAACTGTGTAGAAATCCCACATGGGAAGATGGACTTGGTGGAGGTATTTGCACAGAACTTGCAGGGTGCAGGAAGCTTTCAGAAGTACCTCCTTCCCAACACATGGCATCAGAAACCTTCCACCCAGGCTGTTCATTGCAGCAAATCTTGGATTTTCACCATCGCTTGGAGCCAGACCAAAGGCAGGCCAGCTCTCAAGTTCCAAGGTACCAGCACTATTTGCATTTCACACATAGCCCTCGGTCCTGTGAAAGGTTTTAAAGGAAGACCTGATGTGGGACTGGCAACTGGCCACGTCCCAATGTCTGGGCAACAGTTGGAGAGTGAATAAATGATACCACCCCATCACCACTGATTCTTTCCCAGCATGAAACTGGCTGAGAAACTGCTGAAACACCAAATTCCCCTTTGATGAGGACAGCCTGGGACAACTCCAGGGAACAGGATCCATGGGGATGAAAGGGCTCTTTCAAGTGTGCTTCTGAATCGGTGGGAAAAGCGAGAAGTTGGGATCGCTCCTGCCACTGTTTGCTTGTCTGGATAATTACAGTGATGGGTATATTAACACTATCTGGCGTTAGATCCAAAAAGCAGCGAGGCCTTGAAAGAGATGACTGGTGAGGTGAGTGAAGCACCCTTTTGGAGGTGCTTGTGAGCAGATTAGGAGGAATTAGAAAGGGTATGAGCCAACCAAGCCCAGGGCTGCAGGCCATATGGTCCAGGAGACACTTCTGTGCCCACTTCCAAGATATATAATGCAAAACCAGTGCATCTGACCTAGTTTAGGAGAAAACCTGCAGCACTTGCTTGATTAAGGTAGGCAAGAGACTAAGATAATGTAAAGTGGTCTCCAGCAGTGGCTTCACATTGAAGAGAAAGGCTGTTAGAGGACTCATACAAATATTTGTTGAATCTTCCTAAAACCAAGGGGGAAATAATTTCATAGGGCCCTGAAGGGATGGTAGGAAAAGACATATTACCTAATGCTATCTCAGTAGGTAGTCCTGTGTGGAGTGAATACAGTGGGATTTGGTCCAAAGGCATTCAATTCGCCCTTCACAGTGAAATTATTCCATTTTAACTACACTGGTTTTGAAATAGATTTAGTTAAACTGGTATCACCTTTTACCTGGACAGTCTTCAATCCTAGAGTAGTTAGTATCGATTTACCTTAATTTGGTGTCATTCTGTGTACAGACTGCATCTTGGATGCTGTATAAATATTTGCTTATTGAAATTGATGCAGAATTTGGGCAACACAGTCTTGTGGAATTAGCCTGTGTGAGAGGGGATCAGATGCCGGGGGCAGGGGGAGGAAATCTTGAGAAGAGGTCTTAAATTTTCACAGATGAATTCATGCAATTACCTATTTTTTTAAAAATGAATGGAAGAATAAATGAAGGTGAAGAAAAAGAACCTCAAGCATTAGCAAATAATAAAAGAAAGGAAGCTTTGAGGACATTTTCTTCCAGCAGCAGGGCTGATGAATCTTCAGGGAGTGATCCCATAGTCCAGTGTAACAAAGGAATGCTCATTTCACAGTGAGGTTTTGGAACAGCAGATTTACCAGGAATAGCAAATAAATAACTTACAGTTTCTAAAGATGTGAAGATAAATTTTCTTACCTGTGTTTCAAATCTAGCTCTACCACCTGCAGAAGGCCTACAGCTAACATCCCCCTACAAAATAGAAAATAAGGGACAAAGCAGGAGTTTCACTTTCCACTTATGTCTAAAAAGAGTCCAAAAGAAGGAAAAGGTCCCCTTCCTCTGCATCCCCCTCCACTGCTGCCATGAGTCCACAGGGAAAAGGAATATTTGTGTTATATTATGCTGAAATTTCTGAAATAAGAGAACAAAAGCAATCAGCATTGAAAATGTCACCACCACAGAATTCCATGGACAACCCCCAGCTGGGCTGCATGCAAATAACAAATATTGTGTGCAGCAGTTTGTTGTGGTTTCCCAAAAATACTCAGGGTTCAAAGCGTTACAGCACTTTGCAATAACTCAAAGAAAACCAGGGCTGGATGAATTTATACCTCCTGACCCTAAATTCTAGCCACTGGTCCTTTGGCTTGGGCTGGTTTTCCCCAGGTACTCCAGGCCAGCTTTACCACAGGCACAGCCTGCTCCTGGAATCCCTCTCGGTGGAGATGCTGCCAGTCCTGATGTGCCTTAGCTGCCACTTTGCAGGATTAAAATAGCTGCTTCTATTTTAATCCACTGCTGGAATACATCTGAAGAAATTCCTTGCAATCCCTTGCTTCTCCTCCCAGCTGTCACAGAGCCACGTGGCAGGGAGTGCCCGTGCAGTGGGTGTCCCCTGCCCAGAGCCACTCCATGCTGGGGGCACCCCCTCACCCAGCCTGGCCCCAGCCTGGCCCCAGCCTCCTGCTCAGCACCTCGGGGATGCTCCAGGCCTGTGGCAGGGACAGCTCAGGACCAGCAGCAGCCCCACCACAGCCCTGGCACCCCCCCACACATCTCATGCCAGTGTGAGTGCAGCCCCCAGGCTGGGGGCTGTGGAGTCAGACATTGGCCATGTGCATTATAACACCCAGGCCAACACTGCCTAAACCAGAAAAGCCAAGGTTACCTTTGCTATGTGCATTATAACATCCAGGCCAACACTGCCTAAACCAGAAAAGCCAAGGTTACCTTTGCTATGTGCATTATAACATCCAGGCCAACACTGCTTTAATCAGAAAAAACAAGATTATCTTTTCTTTGCTATGTGCATTATAACATCCAGGCCAACACTGCCTAAATCAGAAAAACCAAGATTACCTTTGCTATGTGCATTATAACATTCAGTCTAACACTGCTTTAATCAGAAAAACCAAGATTGCCTTTTCTTTGCTATGTGCATTATAACATCCAGGCCAACACTGCCTAAATCACGAAAGCCAAGATTACCTCTTCCTTGCCATAAACCTTTGCTAACTGCTCATTGATCTAATCAGAAATTAAGTGGGCAGAGGAGAGGGGGGTCAATGCTTTTGTTCCTGCCCCGTGACAGTGGCAGGGCTCAGTGCCACGTGTGTCCACTATTGCACACAGATGTTGTGCACGCATTAGGTTACTGTGCAGAAAGTTACCTGTGCAAAGAGGTGGTGAAGATGGATATTATTATAATGCATGGGGTTGGTTCCACTCATTTCCCTGCTCATCTTTCCCTGTTAAAGATAAGACATGCACAACACTGCAGCCTTACACACAAAGGGGTGCAGAACAGCACCTCTACTCATCAAAATTCAGCAAATTCCCCACAAATACATGCACCCTCCAATCGCACAGACCTTTTATGCACCTGCATAGGTCCAAGTGGTCTAGCAGTGGTAAATTCTTGCAGTTGCTTGTGTCTGAAAATACCCAGTTGGTACCTTTCTATGCACTCTTCTAACCTGGCCCATTAAATGCCTGCTTGTATTTTCAGGTGGCTGATCCAGGACAGCTTCAGACTTGGGGTGCAATGTCAGAGACAGAGCTCCCACAGCAGAGCCTGCTGCAGTCATCCCTGCATTTTATCATATTATGGTTAAAATTTTAGCCCTGATGCAGGACAGTTCTCCTTGAGACCATCCAACCCAGGGCTACTCGCAGTGCCCCACAGGACTTTCACCACAATACATTTCACCAATAGATCTGTGTCTTTATGTGTTTTGGGGAACAATCCACCATTGCCCTCCATTAACTAAAAAAAATTACAGCATACACTGTGTTATAAACTCTGTCATGCCTTTGCTTGCATTCCCTACCTGGCAAAAATCTCTTGGCCAAGGATCACTTACCACCAGCTCTTGGACCAGATCCGTGGGTTTGCATGAGCTGAGCGTTCCAGGAGTTTCCTCTAACTCCAAATTTCCCAGACACGGTGGATAAATTAATCTGCCTGAGACCCGGGGCTGCCGATGAGGGGCTGTGCCACTATGCAGAACATTGGAACAATCAGAAGAAAAATAACTTATAAAAAAATTATTTTCTTTCATGCAAAGAATCAAACTTTAAATGATCCCATCTGTCACTTTCATCTGCACCCGGTTCCATTGGCTGGATTTTGCTCATTAAGATAAATTTCAAGCCAGCAGATCATTTTTACCTTCAGGGCTTTGATGAAATTCAGTGTTTGGGACTTCCTCCCCTCCTCCATTTTTTGACAGCCGTGACAAAGGAATAAGTGTATCTCCATTCTGCTCCTTTGCAATTGTATGGAATGGCTTTGACCTTCTAAAAGGGAAACACACTACATTCAAATTCCTTCTCCTTTCCCCCATGGGACTAGGAGCTGGCCAAACCCCTCCAATAAAAGTTTCCCATTCGACCTTGCATCATAAAACCCTTGATTATTTATTACTCTCCAAAAAGCTTCCCCAGAAAACATCCAGCCCTTTCAACACTTGGGCTGGAGAGCTTCTGTGTTATGCAAATGGTTCAAATGTGACAAATGCTGGGGTCCTGCTCCATGCCTGCAGCACACAGAGGTTCCCAGAGCATTTACAGGAGGGTACATAATCACATGGTCCTGGTCAGCCATGGTATTGAGGAATTACCAGTTGGGTGGGATGGCCTTTATCATGCAGGATGTAGGATTAGTTGGACTTAATGGTCTGTTTTGGCCTTTAAACCTATGAATAGGGGAAAGGAAAGGGGAAAAAATACAATTAAAAAACCCCCAAAAGTCCCTATTATAACCAGCATGTTTCTGCCTTCTGAAAGCAGGGCCAGAGTGACTGAAAGCAGCTGGGGCTGGAAATGAGTGCTGGGGCAAACCAAGAGCACTGCCGTGCACTGTCCCTGCTGTCCCCAGAGCCCCCCAGGCCCCACGAACAGGGTCTGGCAAGCCAAGCCATGCGTTCAAACTCACTGGGACTTGCTGGTGTCTTTCAGAAAACAACAGACATGAGAACATGCAGAATGTTCAAGTGTTTTTCTTTTCTCCTCCTTGAGGTCATTTTAGGTGTTTCAGAACTAGAAATCTAATGTTTTTTTCTATTTCTAAATTAAGCTAATTAAAATTTTAATCTGGTGGACATTCTCTTATTGCATAATTAGAAGAGCTTCTATTGGTTGACACCAATCCTCTTTGCTTTACATTGTGTTTTATTAATTGAACAGAGCTTAGATAGTTGGCTTTAGTGCCTTATAAAGCACCTATCTGTTCTTCACAAAACACTCAGTTCTCCCTTGCACCTGTACCTGCTCTGAGCCTTTTTTTTTTGCTATAATGGTTTTCCTCTAGCAAAGGTTGGGCTGTTCCAGCCATGATCCACATGGGATTTTGGGGGACTGTAGACACCCCTCACAGACACCAGTGCAGACTGACTCCATGCAGCAAACACAAAGGATCCTCATTGGAAAATGGCAAATCCAAATTCTACTTGCTGATATCGTCTGCTTAACTGGGGTTATTGCATAATTAATTACTCCCAGGTCTCTATTAAGTCCCAAAGAGTCTTGCTATGGACTAGACTGGTATTACTCTGCCATACATTTTAAAGAGATTACTGTTAATTAATTTAACTTGCCTGCATACCTAAAACTCAGCTAAACCCTCTATTGTGTTACCTGCTGTCATTTCAGACATGTAGTGCTTCCGAACTCCCACAGAAACAGAAACGGATTAAACTCATCTTCTCAGATATGAAGCAATTTAAGAAATAAGTTGTTTTTCACCACCTCCCCCGGTGCCCTGTCCTGGGAGCTGCCCAGGGCACTGGTAAAGCTCTTCCCATAGGCTATCCATCCCATCAGGAGCCAGTCAACTTCCCTCCAGGACTTTTGCCTCCGTGTTTCCAAAGACACTAAATTTCCTGAAAGCGTAAATAAAACGTTAGACCACAATTTATCTGCTCCTGGGGCTAAGGCACCTGAGCCTGCAAACGTAAATTAGTCAGAACATTTATGATCTACTGACACATTTCTTTTCTGAAATAGGAGTCCAGCACACATAAATCCTCAGAAATGCTTCTCTCGAGCCATCCCCATCCCCTTCAGCCCAGACACGGTCACCAAATCCACAAGGAACCTCCACAGTGCCTGAGACTGACTGATGGCCCCGTGGAAGGGCTGAGGGCTCTCACTGCTACCACAGCCAAACAATAAATAACTACATTAATAATGAGCCGGACCTTCCAGCTGGCCAGCTCACAGGAGCCGGGGGGATTTCTTGTCAGTAAACAATTTCAGATTAAAAAAAAAATGCAAACAAGCAATATTTTGTCAAAACCAAGGAGCTCCATACAGCAGAAATCCCCTAGATAAAAACTGCCTTTTTTTTTTTTCCATAGGGAAAGCAGAAAACAATTCAGGTACAAAATTTCTTGGGTTTTTGTTTATTGTGGGGGGTTTTTCTCCTGTAAAACATAAACGAAAACCCTTACAAGAGGATGGGAAAATGCTGATTATTTCTCATGCAGCAGCTCCTTCTGAAAAGATGAAGATTTTAAGTAAAAGGTTGCAACTGACATTTAAAAAAAAAAGTAATTTCACCCAGTTCTGTTGCCATCTCACCTTCCCACGTGGCTCTGGGATTACTGGATTGACAGCAGCCCTGTTGGCTAACTGGGATTNCCGTGCTGGGGGGCTCCACATCCCCCAGACCCCAGCTTCCAGCAGCACTCCCATCCCGATCCAGCACTGGATCAGGCAGGGAGTGCTGCTGGAGACCCACAGAGCTGAGCTCAGGCACCTGCCTGCTCTTTCAGGTCTTGTTTGAAAAATCAGCACGAAGGAACTCCACAGCTGCAGAACAGACAGGGCTTCAACAGCATCTGTTTCCTAAGCAGCTTCCAGAGCAGTCAGTGACTCTGCCCAGGCTTTGCAGGGCAGGCACCTCTGAGATCTCCATAGGACTCCTCTCCAGCCAGACTGGGGTATCAGCCAGCCCTGGGAGCACAGTAGGTGTAGGTCTGGGTCTGTACTTCACAACATGAATCCCAGTCCCTTGGAGCCAGCCAAGCAAACCCTGCCCAGGCCACCACTGAGTGGGGCACAAAAACCACCCTCCCATCTCCAGCAGCAGCACTGAGGCACCCCCTGTCAAACAGGCAGAAAATATTAACCAGTCAGTTATAATCAGTCCTGTTCACTGAGCTGTGTGAAAACTGCAGCTCGGGTAGGCATTAAAGCAGCTACAGTCTCAGTGGTTCAGTAGATGTCGGCTATTTGGTGGCATCTATCAATGGCCTAAAGCCTTCTCAGACTCCAGCCTGGGTAAAGTCCTCCCTTTCCACTTAACTGCCCAGTTTACATGGCAAAACAGCTGCCCAAAATATTCCTGCGGCACACCAAACAATCTTGCTGTCAGGCCTCAGGTTTCAGTGGGATTGGTAATCAGTGCACCAGACATCAGAACTGGGTTATTAAAATATCTGTCATGATGAACAATGTAAAATAAATGCAGATAAAACTAAATGACCCAGAGTAATACAATTTAAGTGCAGCAGCCTCTGTGTTTTTTGCCACTTAAGCGATATGCAGCATGAAACAGCACAAATAAATACAGATGTAGAGAACATTAGATACACTTTGTAAGAGCAAATTATGCACGTTCACATTTCATTCTAGTTAGATTAAAATTAGATGGTTTCCCTCCATTATCTCAGTGGATACACTAAAAGTCAATGATTTATGAAAGAAACCGGTGTGAATGCCATTGTAATTGATTAACGTAAGAGACTGGTGACCTACTTATAGATATACAAATATGATTATAATTGTGCAGTAAGTAATTGAATGTTCTGCAGGACTTCTTTATAATGTGACTAATGCATAAAAATAAGAGGTAGACAAAAGGCTTCAATGCTGTGCAGGCTCTGAGCTCTTAGGCGAGGTGCTGAGTGCTCCCTGCTCCCTCCTGTCAAGGTGAATACGTGTTGAGACCTTGCAGAATCAACCCTCTCCTGAATGGCAGCATTTCCCAGAAACAGACTGTCATTTGGACAAAATGCTCCAGCGTACTTTGCGGATCGGATAACTTTTGTCACCCTGACTAGATCTCGTCCTCTATGAGGTGCTGCACACAGACCCCTCCCAACTCATCTCTATTGAAGCCCCTTTTCCAAGGCGTCCTTTGGGTCGAGAAAGGGGGACAGGCAGATCCAGATCAGAAGCCAGGTGGGTATAAAATGAAGCTATGGGTCCCTATTTCTGAACCCTTCCTTTGCAGCAGGGCTCAGCACCACTGTAGTGGGTTTGGGGATGTGCCAGAGCTCAGGTCTGTGCCAGCTGTGACACTGAGTCCAGCACTGCTGCCGGGTCTGCAAACGGGTACGAGTGCCCGCGTGCTTGTGTTACAGTCACAGGACACAGCACAAAGAGCATCTCCCTGCCTCCAGGGCTTGGCAATCCACATCCAGAAGAGGGACCAACACACAGTCCCCGGGTGCTGGCAGCGCATGGGTTGGAGCCTAAAGACCTTACCTAGACCCTGCAAATGGTTCTACCCTGCAATCCCAGGCAATGCTCCATGCCAGTTATGTTCCCCAACACCTCAGCAGTGTGGATCCTGCTGGACCGTGGGCCAAGGACACCCAGCCCACAGCTGCCTGGAGGCTCTCAGGGCGTTATTGTGTGTCAGGGATTTTCCTGTATCTTTTGCTGCCAGTCACTTCTCCTGCCTTAATTTGTCTGAGCTCCTCTGCATGGACACGGGTGGCAGAGTTAACCTCTGACAATGACACACACTAGCTCTCTGCAGAACAAAATTCTGGATTCCTAATTTGAATCACTAAATATACCAAAGCCCAGTGATGAATTATTTAAAATCTATACAAATTTTGATGCTGCATACTGAATTAGAGACTTGAATGCACCTCTGCAATTATGAGAGTCTCGCTCCCTACAGCTCCATCATGGAAAAGCATCCATTTATACCCCCTGGGATAAATGATCTGTTACAATTCCCTGGACTGGAAACCCTGGAGATGATGTGGGAGCCAGGAGTTGCTAGGATGGGATTGAGTTAATTAGCACTGTGTCTGAGGAGAGCCGTAACAGCATAATGAAACAAATAGAATAAAAGCAGTCTAAAGTGACTCCAGCGGATTGATGGGCTCTTGCTGCTGACTGTGGAACAGTCAAGATCATACCCATGCGTGCATGTCTATGCATTTGTCATACATTGCTCACGCTGGGGGAGATGCATGGAAAGACAGTGGGTCATTGCAGCTCTGCAAGAGCTTCCTTTTATGATGTGTGATAGGGGCAGAAAGGTGGAAAGCATTGCCAGCAGCCCCTCACTGCCACAGCACACCTGGCTCAGTGTCAGCCCTGCTTGTGAAGTGCCAAAGCCACCACCCCTTAGATCCTCGTGCAGGGTGGGATCAGGTCCAGCACACGCAGCTCTGCAGGAGCCAGTCAGGGATGTGCTGTAGGACCAGGAATGCCTTGAGGATAACCCTGCATCCAGCTCCTGCATTGGCCAAAGGTGTTCCTCTGCTGGTGAGGGGCCCTGGGAGGGCTGGCAGGGCTCCTGTCCCTTTGCACCCTGCCACAGACTCTTGTCAAGCACATGCTGATGATGGCCTTGCTACAGCCTGCAGCAGAGCAGCATGTCCATTCAACTGCAAACCACAGACATTTAGAGCACATCCCAGAGAAGAGTTTGCATCCACCCTCCCAAGGAGTTACCTTTAAGCCCAGCATGCAAGTGACTGGCTGAAGACAACCAGGTTTGACTTCTTCATCCATCCTTTCTGGTGCTGACAGCCGTCAAAGGATGAGTAACAGGTTCTGCTTTTTCAGCTTGTTTTGCATTCTTTTAAATATTCAGTTGTCTAGAAGAGGAATACGTTGGCTCCAGCAATGCCATTTGAGGGAGAGAAAGCATAAGGGAAAAAAAAGAAAGCCACAAGTTAAACCCATACTTGACAGCAATGAGACGACTCCTTTTAATTTTTAAACTTCTCAAATCTTAACTTCCACTAGAATGAACCAGTAAGAGAAAAACAGAACTGCCAACTGCACTGTTTTGAAGCAGAGGGAAGACTCCCAGCTTGGTGAGCTACTCTGACTGCCAAATATAATATACACTAAAATGATAAAGCATAACAATGCAGAAGACCACGTACTATCTTCAGTCCGTATACAGCTCTATCTCTGCCTCTACCAGAGGGAACTGGAGCTGTGCCCAGCAGTTTTATCTAGTCCTGAGCATTGCCTATCTACCAAAGGCTAGAGGGAACTGCTCGGGACAGATAGCAGCTATTAGCTGAGCTACTGAAGTGATACCTGCAGCTTTCCTTAAACAAGGGGACCATAAATAAACCCAGCCTGGCTCTCTCCATAACCAAGCTCCTCACTGCTGCCTTGGCATTTCTATTGGGGTGTTGCCCAGCCTACTATTGCCAAAGAGGCAGGAACAGCCTGACCCACACAAACCCCACAGGAATGTCATTGCTCTATCACTATGACATATCTCTTTCTACAGAGCTTTTCCTCATCCTTACCAGCAACAGCCAGGCCAAACACTCAGCTTCTGTTTCCTCCCTTCACTTCAGACCTCTCCTTCTTTCAGCTGTGCCCTATAAATCCAAGTGCAGGGATAAGCCAGCTAATGGGGACTTTGGGGCCAAACGAACCCCTATGGGTAGCACCTGTGCCCCTCTCACCCCTCTGCATACATCATCAGCTGCTCTTCCTTCCAGGCCATTGATTGGAGCGAAGGCAGCTTCAAGCCCATTGCAGAAATTAAAAATTGTTTGCTTCCGATGGGATGCAAGGCTTACTAATTTCCCACCAGCATTCGAGTGGCAAGTTTGCCACATGAATAATTGTGTGTCCAGAAGAGTGTTCCACTGGTGGGGTTATTAGCAGGAAAAGAGGAATTCAGCTGGAAAGCATTAATAAACCTTGAAGACAACAGCTGTTATGGTGATTGATCCACCAGCCAAGTGTACACAATTCATGCAGGATGGAGTAGCAGAGGTTATTGCACAGGGAGGGTATGCTGAGAAGTAGGAAAAAAGGCAGGGTTGTTGTAGAGGTCAGGGATAAAAATTGGTATTGTCACGTTCAAAAGCATTTAAAAAACCCACATATCTTTTCCAAAGCAGACTCAGAATCAGATAATTTTAGTAGTGTGCTGCATTTTTTACTTAGAATATAGGTGATTTTTTTTAAAAATACACGTGGGCAATAGGAGCAGAAGTGTTTTGTGTGTGTCACAAGGCAATTTCTCTGTACAGTCCCCAGGACCACCAGATGTTGTTATGCAAAGACTCCAATGTTATGCAGGCGCCTCAAGGAACAAACCCAAATGTGCCCAGTGCACCCATCCCTCCTCCCAAGAGCAGTGATAAAATCACCCAACTCCTTCAAGGGCTGAAAAGAGGATTAAGGGGAAAACAGAGTGGCAGCTGAAATGCCGGGAATTTCTGTCCCAGTGCTCTGGGTCTGCTGCAGGGCTGTCCATCGGGACCATCTCTCCTTTCTGCTCGTGTGTGTCAGGGGATGGTTCTTTGGCACTGAAGTTTTCCATCTGTCTGGGTAAAGATGCTGATAAAAAAAAAGGAGAAGATGAATCTAATCTGGCATGTTTGGCATGTGGGAACACCCATATCTGAAGCCTTGTGATCTTCTGCACTGCCTCTGAGAGAGCTGAATAGATAAAAACCCATGGCCATACTGGAGACAGAGCAGTGGGAATCCAGGTCCCTCCACCCAGGACCACCACTGGGGCTGGGCACAGGCTGTGACCCATCCCCAAATGTTCACATCATGGCACTACAGTTCATGCCAACCGCAATATAGGGTTTTAAGCTCGTTGCAGTATGTTTCCTTCTGAAAGGAAACAAAAACAAAATCTTGCCAGTTTATTATTTCAGCTAATTATATGAACCACCAGTATTTCATCCAAACCATTTTAGGAAAATAACTGGAGTATGTTTGCAAAACCCAAGCAACCATTTTTCTCCTGCCAGGGTGGCAGATGCAAACATAAAGAGTAACATGTCCATACATCTCCAATCTCAACTTCTTATGAAACAAAATAAAAGCAATCTGGTTGTGAACTGATCCAAAGCAAATACAATATTTCAGAACACGCCACATTTAGTTGGTGGAGCTGATTTATGTGACGCAATTTAAAGACCAGTGTGCAAATATGGAAGGGAAGACTATTTCCCCTTCACACTTTCTTACCTCACAGACACCGTTTTTGTCTTGCCTGTAAGTGAGGAGCCCTTGGCCGACGCAACAGCCGCCTCTGAAGGATGAGCACTGACAGGTCTCTGTGGCACTTCCAAAAAGGGTTGTTTTACAGGCCAGAGGTTCCCTTCGTCATACAGAACGTTTTGCCATTTGTTGTGTGATCCGTGAGATCATTGCACAGTGGTATTCAAAGTCAGTATTGCCAAAAGCATGCCCTGCCCAGTTTCGATGTCCAGGCTCTATCTCTGTCACCAATTCACGGCTGGAAAGAGAGGCAGAGGCAAGGCAGCAGAAGGCTCTCTAGGGAAGTGGTGGAATCACCAGCCCTGGCAGTGTTCAAAAAATGCGTAGATGTGGCACTTTGCTGTATGATTTAGTGGGCATGATGGTATTCCCTCGAAGGTTGGACTTGATGATCTTGGAGGTCTTTTCCAATATTAATGATCCTACGATTCCATGACTCTCTGACCTTTCTCAGGCAGTTCTGTGCACAGGCTGAATGTCAGTGCTGGCAGCCAGCGTGCCACCACTGAGCCCGGGGAAGCAGGACGGGATCACCCCGTGTGGCACCTTCTCCTTTGTCACACACCATCTGAGAAGCAGAGAGCTCATTGTGTTGGACGTTTCCATGACTCGTTTTCTGAGGAAGTGCTGCTCCAGCCATTGCCTCTGTTCTGTTTTTAGATTTCATGGTCAGTGTCCAAGATTTAGTGGCTTTTCAGCAGGCAGAAGAGCACCTCGGGTTTGTGGCACTGCAGTGCAAGTTGGGGATAATTGCTGAAGTAAATCAGAAATAGGGGGTACCTAGTGAAAACTGGAAATCATGTTTTAAAAGTGAAATTCTATTTAAAAATAAAAATAGCAGGAGAAAGAATACTGGGCAGGATAATTGTCATTTTCAGTAAGGAGGCTGCTGAAGGATTTCCAATACTGATCCAGTCCCAGTTCTCAGTTTGCCTTGCTAAACCTTGATCCATCATTTTGCAAGGAGCCTAAGCATCGGTTCCTCAGGGACCTGCAGCCTTTCGGAGGGGAATCCTCCAGCCCTCCATCATGGGAGTAAGAAGGGATGCCAAGTGCCTGCTCTGAAGGGCTCCTGCTGCTGCTGCTGCTGCTGCTGCTCCTGCTGCTCCTGCTGCTGCTGCCTTAGAAGCACTCCTGAGTCCTTCCACGCCTTAACCCCATCCCACCCCCTGCTCCCAGGGAGAACCAAAGCTGTGAGTTGCTCAAAGACTACACACAGACAAATCAGTGTTTCACACCCAAATACCCTCAGGATTTTGCCAGCAGCAGCCCTGTAGCTTCTCAAGGCAGATACCACCAGACGGAGGCTGGTCTAAGATATGCCCCCCAGGAATCAGGGAAGTCAACAACAAGAATAAATACATGAATTTAGTTCTTTCTCTGCTGCTTTCCCCTTGTCAGCAATTGCATTTGTGCATTTTGCACACCAGTGGTGTAAGGAATCCTCTCAGCAAGGGCTGCATCCAGAACCTGGAGGACACTGACACCTGGATTTCATGAGCGGAGCAAAACAGACACTCTGTGAATTAATGGAAAATCTGATGGCAATGCCAATAAACAGAGACACTAATTAATACCAATTAAATTAAATTAATTTAGGACTCAGATTGCTAACCAAAGCTCTTTTTCTCCCACATCTGGATATTGCAAACCTTCAAGCAGGGCTGGAGATTTCCCTCAGCTCTGCAAGGAGCTGCAATGCAAACTGCTGTCCTGCCCAGTCCTGCTGGGGTGGAGGGGCAGGATTCCCATGAAATTCCAGGACTCTTCTGCAAGGAAATAAACTTCACATGGAGGTCAGGTAAACTGTGTCGTGCTGCATTCATGAGCATTTGTCAATTAGCACTGAAGGCAGTCTCCAGTCTCCAAGTGCAGATATTAGCTGGGCTAACCTTCCATTGTTTTCTAAATGTTGGCTTTTCTGTCATCTTTATTCATTATGATTAATACTCTCCTAACATAGATTCTCCCTGGACTTGTTCTGGATATGCCAAACTCCTTGTTCTTGTGATGAGCATCATTCCCCCACCAGAACACAGCCATAGCTTGATGACTCGAATTTGCAAAGGCACTTTGCTTCTTATGGAAATCTGATTATCAGTGAAAAAAACCCAACTCCTTCTTTTTCATGGCAATGTGGCCTGTTCTGCTCCAGATGAAAATGTGGCTGTTTCCATAATTGCACACTGACCTGTGTTGAACAAGCCAGCTCAAATGCTATTTTAGCTCAGTGTGGCCAGACTTTATCAGATTTATTCCTTCTAGAGGAAGTCACATTGCAAATAAATAACTTCAGCGGTACACTGGAGCGTTAGAACAGCAAATTATTTGGCAACTATTCCCTCTTCCTTCTCCTCCTTATTCACCTGGTTTATAGGGCCATTAACAAATGCACCCGGGCTAAAAATGTAGCTTTAGAATAGATGAGACCTCACCGCTCTTCCACTACATGAAATTTTATTCTGAGTCCCTTTTTCCTCTTGCCCTCTGGAGACTTCATGTGCTGTGACATTTTCTGAGTTTCTGCTGCCAGCCTGGGAGGGTGGCCAGGAGGTGAAGTGAGGGGACTTTATTCAGTGCCCTCCCTGAAGGACAACTGCTCCACGCTGTAACCACATTTCTGCAGGTCTTTTTGTGCATCAGTGGCACTTCACTTCCTTGGACACCCCCTCCTTCCACCCATCCTTACCCCCAAAGTTCTCCCAGGGTGAGCTGGGCTGGCACTGGGTCTGGTTGCAGGGAGGAGAGACAATGATGCCCCCTTGGATGGGTCAGCCCAGGCATTGATTCTCCCTACAGGGTTGCTTCTTTTATTGCCATGGTCCCTTCTTGCTGCAACCATGACAAATGCCAGAGCTCTTCAACCATTTTCCTATAGGAGAATTAAAGTTTAAAATGATTAACCTTTATAAATTACAAGAGCAATACTCTAAATAATAAATAGTTTCTGGCCAGGTCTAACCCTCCGAGCTATTATTTTCCAGCATGATATGCTGAGCCTCCATCTGCATTTATTTTCCATACTGTATTCAAGTCCTCTTATGTCATTGAGATAAGCAGTCAGGAGATATGTGTTTTCCAAAATGATGTCCTCATTCATCATTTCTTCCTCACTGCTCAGCCTGATTACATTTAATTCAAGAAGAAAGAAGCCTCGCCTGGGCCCACTGAGCATATAAGGTTAAAAAAGCAATACAAATGAAGCAACGGCTTCCTGGAGAAATGGCTACAGAACACAAAATAACAGCATCCCTTATCAGCACCAGGGCTGCGTATTCTCCTCCTCATTTTCAGAGAAAACCCACGGCACAAATGACCCATTCATCAAGATCAGCAGGTACAACTCTGCTTTAAACACACACGCACAACAGCAACACCTCTCCCCACTAATAGGGAATGAGCTTTGAGCATTAATTTCATCTGATACTAATGCAAACCTTAATTACAAATACAGATAGGGGAGTGAAAGCTTGCTGCAGCCTGAGCTCTTTCCAGTGGCTCTCAGCTTAAGGAGAAATATCATTTGTTCCTACAAGTTCTTCTCTGTCGCAGTGTTTGGCCACTCCAGCATGCAGCAGGGAGAAATAATGCCAGAATGGGTCTATGCACAATATGGGCAGTGGCTTTCCAAGTCTGATGGAAGATTCCTTGTGACTTTGCACACTCACCCTCTCCATGCAGAATGCCGGAGCTGAACCAGGGAGCCCTGCCCTGCCCTGGGTCCCAATCCTGCACCCTCCTGGGTGCCAGCACAGCCACGTTGCTCAAGGTCAAAGGTGACGCTGTTGGGAAGACCTGCGTGGCGCAGGCAGTGGCTCAGCTTGGCGTGGGGGTCTGCCCGCGGTGTGGATGGGAATGGGCACTGCTGGTGGGGGGCTCTGCGGCGGCACCAACAAGCCCCCGAGCCCACCCGCTGGGACAGGGTGGGCTGGCTGCTCCACAGCCAGGCGGGCACCCTCGTGTTTGCAGAAGGAATGTCCCGCTAGGAAAGGCGCTTTGCATGTTTGTGTAATCAGACTTCAAAGAAATGCCAAAGGGGCCAGGGAAATGAAACACATACTGAGCCAGCCAAACGGGCAAATAAACACGGGGAGAAAAAAGCCAGTCTCTGATCAAATGAACTCAGACCAGCTCTGGATTTAAAATGAAAATTGACAAGGTCTAAAAGAGATGGATGGCTTCCCAGCATGTCCGGAGGGTGGCAGATCCACAGCGCCAGGCTCTGCCCCACAGCACCTGTGGGGTGGGCAGCAGCTCCGGGGCACTGCGGCTGCTCATCCCACCGCTCCAAGGGGAGGAGGGCTGCGGGTGCACTGGGCTCCCACCTCTCACTGCCTCCCTAGGGCTTAACTTGGGTTTTTTCCAGAGAAGTTGATCCTTTCTGTAGAAAAATATTGAATAATTTTTCATAGGCATCCTGAAAAAAACCCTCCTCCCACTTACGTTTTGATCAACACCAATTTGGAGAGTCCACTGTAACTCAGTTTGCCTTAAATGCAAATGACGAGAGGCAGTCCTTAGCACAGGGACTGTTTGCCTCATGTACATCTGAAAATACCTATCGGGGATGTCCTGGATTTCCTAAATCTCCCTTCCCAAGGCTCTGACACAGCCGACAAATGGGGTATTGTCTGCATTACTCAGTTTTGTGATGTACTGCTCACAGTGCCCCACGAACGCTTTTGAAACACATCCCCAAAGGGACAGGAACACCAAATTCCCATTGAGGCAGCTCTGAAGAAAAAATCATCCGATTTGTCAATTTGTTTCCTATTCTTCAGCATGGTTCAAACTCTGGCTATGCTACTTATAGGCTTAGGGTTTCACTTAACAACTATGGCACTCACTGGAAGTAGTTCTATTGGCTTCAGTGGATGCTGGATCCTGACCCATAACTTGGGTTTAAAAGTGTCCTCCCAAGATCTAATACAAAAGGTTGCAAAGACTGGACAGCCTCTCCCAGATAGAGGTGCAAGAGGCAAACATACAAAAGGTTAGTAAAGATTTGCTATTTGGGTTGATTGCATGGCTGTAAAAACTCAACATAACAAAAATGAAATGCAGTAGCAGGAAGGCACCTGTTATCCAGCTTCATATAATACAAGGGGGTCATGGACTGAATGGAAAACCAGGATTGTGTATTGAAAGGTTTTTGTAGCAGAGCCATGTCCAGGAGCAAGAAAACACAGCGAGACCCCAGCAAATCACCCCCAGGGTCTCTTTGCAGGAAGCAGCAGAGTTACTGGGGATGGAGACAGTGCACAGAGCAGGGGCTTTGGGCATGGAAATATGAGACTCTTTCTGGGGACCCAGAAAATCAAATTGACTTGGGAAAGAAGCAGCCCAGGACCTGTCTCTCCCTTGGCCTGGGCCAAACAAGCCCATGTTTAACCTGCCCTCAGAGAGGAACCCTGGACACGTGGATGGGGAAGCGTTGCTGCTGGCACTGCTGCCCTGTATGACAGGCTGGGAAAGAGAGGGAAGGAAGTTGTGTTATCCCTCTGAAGCTACAAAAGCAGGCAAAATGTAATTATAATCACCCAAACTGGAGTTCTGCCAGGACATCAGGGCTAATGGTCTTGCTCTTGCAAGAAGTGCCATGGGATTTTTCTAATGATCACAAGTGGTCAGGACCTCAGTTTCACAACTCATTTGGAAGATAATGAAGAACTCGCCCATTTATTTTTGGTCCAAAGGGAGGTAAGGACAAATTGACTATGTCAAAGGGCAAGAGGACTTAGAGATGTAGATTCTTTTGCTCAAGATGTCACTGGGAGCTCTGACAACCAGTAGGGATGGCAGAGGGAAAACAGGAAGCAAGGAGGAAGCGTGTATGATTCCATATGACTCCTGTTAGTGTTTCAACTTTTTCTGAATCTGCCGTGACTCCAGTGACATTGCTGAAAGGAAGGTGAATCTTTTTTCATGTGAATTATTCCTGCTGTAAAATATATTTGGAGGGAATGATTTTATAAAGCTATCTTTGAGATAATTGTCAAGGATACTCCAATCTCCCATGAAGGTTATGAGTGGGTTACAAGAGGGTCTTCGCTTTAAACTCAAAGCAATGAGAAATTAATAGATCTTGCAGTGTCAGTCCCGAGGCAGAGGATCATGATAAACTGGAAACAGGCAGAGAGGCTCTCTTTAAGTTACAGAGCGAGAGAAGAGAGATGTATCAAACTCCTGGGAGTTACGGAAATTCAAACTGATGCCTCTGCTGAACACAAGCGTGGTGATTGCCAATAAAAGGTTGGTGCAATTGGAGAGGACAAATATTGCCTTATACTCCGAGGAGACGCAAGAGTGACACCTCCAGAGACCCTGCACGTTGCTCACCCGGAACAGAGAGCTCTGCCCTGAGAAAATAACCATAGTCAGCATAGGCAAGTGCTGGCTTTGAAAGTGAAAACTGCTGTGCAGGCAGAGAATGATTTCCCTCTTTCCAGCCATGACTGTTTCCATACCTAAATCCTTTGTAGTTCCTGCATCACCCCTCTTTTTCTTCTTGGAGCACAAGAAAAAGTGATCACGCCCTAGAACGTTGTAGAGAAGGGTTTGGACAAGAGGAAGAATTGGCAAAGGCCGTGCTGGAAGGTCATTATGTGAGTATTGGCTGTTGTACAGATGGAGCTGCTGGAGTGGAGAAAGAACTGGCTGTGGTATTGATGAGAACGAGTAGTTAAATGAAAGCAGTTTGGGTTGCAAAATATAGACTGCCATTGAGATCAGCACTGGAATCAGTTTAATTAATTTATATGATCAATAACCTGGAAGGGTGAAGGCACAGACCAGCAATGCAATTTGTTCGTGGTACAGAACAATCACAGAGGAGCTGACAACATGTGAGATGATGCTCTCAGGTCGGAGTGGGGGGACCAGAGTGCATGCAAAGAGCACATGAAATGCTGGTGGGGACAGCCAAAAGAGTCAGGGTCTGTCTCAGGGATCTCACACAACAAAACAGAGACCAATAATGAGTAAAGCTCAGCCTCCAGGCCCAGCACTCAGATGCAGGGAGCAAGAAAGGCTCGTTACAAGGGTGTGCCAAAGGGACCCCAGCCAAAGGTGGAAGCAGGATGCTGCTGTCAGTAGGGAAAGGAGCAAATCCTGCAGCACTCTGGCTTGGATTTCTTTGTATGGGCGAGAGCATGAATGATACATCAAAGAAAAGGAAGGCTCATCTATTTAGACATGTTTGCATGGAGCAGAGGCTGAGCAGGGAGGATGAGCTGCCCCAGGATCTGACACAGCAGATGGGAAACTGCCCTTGAGGACATGGATTTTCAAGAGATGGGATGAACAGGGCATGGTGCTGGTGGAGAAGGAGGAGGGAGAACTGAACTTCACGCTTCTCCTTTGAGTCCCAAAACATCCTGCATTTCAGCCCTCACGTGAGCATGACACAATGCAAGGTGAAAGCAGCAGTGTCAGGGTTGTCTGCAGCCACACCGCGTTGTTCAGGAGTTGCAGGAGATCCCTGCAGAGAAGGGTTGTTGCTGGTTAGACCGATTCCTCAAAAGACTTTGGGTAAAACTCTGATAAAACAAATTTTCTCCTTTTCCCCTTTTGTGTTCCTCCTTACCCTGGGGGGACAAAGCACGGCTTCCCCTGACTCTGGAGAAGCCATAGGCACATCCCTCTGCCTGCATGCAGGCACGAGCCGTGCAGGGCTGGAGCCCACCCTGGAGCCCACCCTGGAGCCAGCTGAGCTGTGCCCCAATGGCAGAGGGGGTTCACAAACACCCTCCCATTTCTGGGGCTGGCAGAGAGGGGCAACAGCCCTGGGCTGTGAGCAGGTGACGTCTGTGAGCATCCTATTGCTGGAGCAAAGGAAAGTGAGAGGGTGCACAGGAAGGCAAGGACATAAATGAAGTCCTTGGGGAGAGAGGCTGAGAATTCCCTCATGTTTGCTGATCTGCAAACCTTGTCAGAGGCTTTCGATTCTCTCGGAACAGAGGAAGAAAGAGACAGATGCTGAGATAATTACTACCCTGGCAGAGAACTTATTCTTGTATCCAGAAGGAGAGTTACGGCCTCACAGCTGTCTTCAGGATAGAGTGAAAGCATTTTTCCATGGTACATTGCAATGGCTATTAATTTTCTTGATAAGCTTAAACTAACCTTTATTTTAAAAAGGAAGATAACTTGTTGTGTGAAACGTCTTCTAACCTAGCATTTACCAAGGGCAATGGGATAATCATTTGAAAAGCAATTAAATGTACTTTTTTTTTTAAGCTTTCCAGTGCCTGTTTAAGATGCTGCAGAGCCTATGGCCCCTCTTGCTCAGGATGACTCAGTGCTTCTCCTTCCACAACACGTTCCCAAATGCTCAGAGCTTAGATTTTGGTACCAAAGTCTCTAAAATAGGCAACTATTCTCCTGAACATTTGGTCAGAAGGGTGGACCATTTTCTTGCATAGCAGGTATGTGAAACAGGAGGAAAGCCCAGCTTTTATCTGCCTGTGCCTGAGCTAGCTTGGGTCCAGAGGTGAGTGTCCCAGCCCTCGGAGCTCCAGGTGATGGGCAGTGGCTCTCACGCCATCGCTCCAGGGTTGTGCCTGGCCTGGACACACAGCTAAGAAGTGCTGTGAAGCTCCGTGTCTCACCTGATCTGCTCCACCTGCCTTGCCCAGCAGCACCACTGAAATGAAAGCAACATGTGAACAAAAAACTGATTTAAGGGTGGAAACACCCATTTTACTTCCAGTGCAATGGAGCACAGGGACCAGCCCCAGCCCAGTAAGGCTGGAGTGTGGCAGCGTGCCGGGGGGGGACACCGAGGCAAATTCTGCCCAATATTTCAGGAGACTTACGTGCTGCTTTTTGCAGCCTCACGTACATTTGGTCCAAATTCTCCTGGCACTGAAAGGATTTTTCTAAACAATTTGCTGTAGCTAAAAGCAGATGGATAAAGTTTTCAGGAGCCACAACCTCAGCTTGTGCAAGTGAGTCTCCATCCAGGGAGGGGAAGGGAAGGAAGGGAAGGGATCAGACAGGAAGCCCCAGCAGCAACCACCAGCCCTGAAAGCATTGTATATTTTAAAGTTTTCCTACCTCATGTCTCTGATGTGTAGTGCACACAGCAACATGATAAAACATCTCCAGTCCCTCCTAATTGTTCTGGGGGATGACCTGTCAAAGCATAATTAGATCATTCCATGCATTGTTGTTATGGGGAAGTTTTGTGATCCTTGAATGTCAAGCTGTCATGGAGATAACCTAACCTTTGAAATAACAGTATGTTCAAACCAGGGGTTATTTATTATTGGCAATGCTCTTTACATATTGCTAGTGCAGAAGCTCTGCGAGGGAACGGCAAACCCAAAACCCAAGGTACAATAATGAAGCAATAATTGCAAATGTGCAGCAAAATGGGATCTGATGATGTCGTGTCTGTGCAAGTCAGGCACTCTGCAGAGAGCTTCAGAAGCCCTTGCAAAGCACCGTACTGTGCCCTGACCCATCTGCTTTAATATTTGATCTCCTCTACTGGTTTCAGCTGCTCCAGCATGATATCTTGGTGCTTCAGATCTCCAAAAACTATACTGCTGGATTTTAGATGAATACAGAAAGTCTGGATAAGACTGCTTACCAGAGGGAATTGGGTTACAACATTAGGCAAAGAGACCTCTGGGAAAATAAATTGTTTTATAGAAATAACTCCTTCAAAAGTGTAAGGTGGGCCTGGGATGAATTGATAAGAGAAAATAAATTGCACGCAAACAGGTATTTTAGCAGACAAAAGCACCTGCCAGTCGAACCGGCCAGTGAAGGGGCCGGAGTGGGGGAGGCTGATGAACACTAATGGAAGCACACGCCAAGGACTGAGAGCACCCCACTGCCCAGAGCCCCTGCCCGTGCCCCTCTGCCTGCCCTGCCAGCCCTGCTGGGTTCCTGCGTGGCACAGAGGTGTGCAGTGGGGAGGGGCAGCAGCCTGGACACCGGGGATCCTGCAGGCCACCTGGACCACGGGCACTGGAAGTCCTGAGAGGGACTATTTGTATCTCAAAAAACCCCCAGCATCTGATTCCAAAGATCATCAGTGATGCAGAACTTGCAGCAGGGTCTTTGCCTCAGCTGTCAATGATTTTCCACTTGAATTCCTGTTTTAGTTATTAAATAATTCTGCTGCACCACCCACCTACCTTCCTCCAACACGTTCACTACTTCCAAGTAGTCCTTAACCTTATGTTTATAAATGAAAGGAGGCAACTCTCCCAAACTCCGTGGGGCAGTTTCTCAACACTCTGATCATCTTTGTGTCTCTCCTCCCGTGTTTTGCAAGTTTTCTGAAATGTGGACGCCCCGAATGAGCACAGCACCCGGCAGCTGTGCACCAGTGCCAAACCCGGAGGTGAGACAACCTCCCTACTCCCACTGCCTGCTATACTTAGCCATATATCCAGGGAATCTTACTGGTCTTTCAGCTGCAGCCACAGGCAGGAACTCATACGCATTTAGTTTTCCACAATCCCTTTCCTGAGCTTCTCCTTCCTGAGACAGCCTCCTCCTCCATAAGCATGGCCTACATTCCTTGCTTCTAAATGCTTGACCTTGTATTTGCATGTCTTCAAATGCATATTTGCCTGCTTGTCCTTGGCTTAGCTGGCTGCCCAGGTTGTATATCAGCAAGTCTCTCCTTGTTTACCACACTTCCAATCTTCAAATCACTTGGGAACCTTATCAGTACTTTCAGAATATTTTTTTCTCCATACTGTAGATAAAAATATTGCAAAAAGCATAGGAACAGGAGCTGATCTTTAGGAACAAGAAATTAGATAAACAGCTTTCATTTTTGACATTGGCTGGTCACTCTTTAAACTGTTTAATGTGTCCTAATGACTAAACATCATTCTTGATCGATAGTAAGAATTTGCAAAATCATAAATGCGTACAGACATCTACGTGTACTAGGTCAATACTATTGCTTTTATTGATCCCAGGAATAATCTAATGAGAAAACAAAATCATGCTAATGTTCTCACAGCCCTGCACTGACTGGTACAAATTATCTCACCTTCCTTCAGCACTTTATTCACCAGAACCTGCCCTTTCATTGCTTGACCCAGCGTCAGACCCACTCCATGTCACTGACCTCCCCTGAGCCCTGGGCAGATGAAGGCTTTTCTCCAGGCTCTTTGAGCTGTCACTGATTTCTAAGATTTACCATTTCTGTTCAGCTGGATGAATCAGGACACTTCTCTAAAAAGATGGAAAAACACAGCTTCTTTTAGGAGCCCCAGTGGGTGCCATCAGAGTGGGATGTAACTTCGATGCATCCCATCTTCTTCCCAGCACCATTTTATTCTGTACTAATCAGGAGCACCATATTGGAGACATCTGTGTGAAAACAGGTCTCCTAAGTTTGAATCAGCACAAAACAGCCTCTGCTGGCTCTTCCTACACTGCAAAATCAAGGAGCCCGTCATGCAATGTCCTCATGAGACTCGCCGTGGTAGAAGCCCCTCGCCATCCCCCTGCCTGCCTGTTCTCACAGAACAGCCTTTGCCCACTTCCCAGAAGAGAGTTCCCTTAACATCTGATCAGTAATGGGTATTTCACAGGAAACCAGTTCCACATTAATTGGATGAGTATCAGATGTAGGATTGTTGTTAGGATTGTCAGAATGGTTCTGATAACTGACAGCTAAGTTAGAACCAAGTTTCACCTCCCCTTCCACCATGTGATCCCACAGAAGTCATCAAACCGAGGAACACAGATTTTTATCAGAGCTTCCCAAACTTTCCCCCTGTTATGAAGGCAAGCCTTGGTGGTGGTTCTGGCTGGGCCAGTTGGTTTTCTTCATAGTGGTTGGTATGGGACTGTTTTGGATTTGTCCTGGAAGCCATGCTGATAACACAGTCATGCTTTAGTTATTGCTGAACTGGGATACACAAGAAACTGGGAGGAGATGCAGCTGGGACAGCTGACCCAAGATATACTCCATACCACATGATGTCATGCTCAGCAACAAAACTAGGGGAAGGTTGTCAGAGGGGCTGCTGCTCAGGGACTGGCTGGGTATCAGTTGGTTGGTGGTGAGCATCACTTGTCTTTTGGGGATTTATTTATCTTTCTTTGTTATTTTCCTTTTCATTACAATTTTTGTTTCTGTTATCATCATCACCATAATCATCACTGTTTTTATTATTATTTTATTTCAATTATTAAACTGTTCTCATCTCAACACATGAGTTTTCTCACTTTTATCCTTCCAGTTTTGTCCCCACCATGCTGCTGGAGGGGGTGAGTAAGAAACTGTGGTGCTTAGCTGACAGCTGGAGTTAAACCACAACAGCCTCATTTTTACAGAGAAGATATTTACCCACCAGCTCAAAAGGCTGTGGTGAGTCTTGCACACTTGGTGCTTCTACTTCAAGAGGTCAAGTAATAGGTATGGCCTTGGACAAGCACAAGAAATCAGTTCCAATACTAGACTCACTGGAGGGATCTCCCTAGGATTTTCTGACCGCACCAAACTATCAGAGGGGTCTCACCAAACGCGAAGTCCAGGCATTTCTCAACCTTACCCACCTATAGAAAAGGGCTTCAGACAGCTCACATCAAGTCATGTATGTTCCTACATCCCTTACATGTTGCATTCCTTGTAAACTTCAGTTTGCACAGGGTCAGTGCTCTTATGACACTGGAGTGTGCATGACCTACAAGGTGATCAGCAGCCGGTGTTTCTCTTGCCCTTTGCACACTCAGCAACAGGGCTACGACTTCGTGCCATGTTTTTCAGCCAGGAGGTTTTTGATATTTATAGCAGTGATATAGCTGATCATTTGGACATGGAAAAGAGACAGGAAATCAATTAGCATCAATACATGTCTCCAGACTGTTAACCTGCTTGTACAAATACAAACGACCTTCCTCTTGGCACCCCGTGGTGCTCAGGAGGGGAACAGACCCTGACCACCCTCCAAAGGGATTAGGAAAACAGAAGGAGACATAGATGGGAACTTCTGGAGGAAAATAGCAATTTGTTTGCAAACAGCACGGAGTGTGATGGCCTCACTAAGCACTAAACAGAACTTAGAGAGCACCAGCAGAATAACAACAGAGCGACAACACTAAAACTGAGCCATAAAAGCAGCATTACCAACTCACGTGGCAAGCACAGCTTTTCTCCCTCCCTTCTGCTCAGGAATGCACACAGTGGGCAAGACACAACCCCCTGCCTGGCTCTTCTCTTCCCACTGCAACCAGACCTACCATAGCCACAGTCCTGAGCTGAGCCTCATGCTCTGGCCCAGGAAAGGCAAAAGTTCCTGTCGCCAGGAACCCAGAACCACAAGCCAAAATCCTTGTATGACCAACGGGAGCTCTGAGAAGGTGGCAGGATCTCTTCTCCACAAACACTGCGAGATGCTGAAGCTCCCTACATGTCCCTTGCCATCATGCTGCACATCGTAGGTATGACACACGTGTGGTCATTGCTGCTGCCATAGCGTGGCAGGACTCGGTACCCAGCCACTCCAACTGGCTTTTTGATAGAAAATATTCCAATCTGTGGGAGTAGGAGGATGAGATACACTGTTTGCCTGCTTGGAGATAAATCTAGGCTTTCTAGAAGCTGTAAATCTCTGCAGCTAAACTCAGAGAGCTGCAAAAGGCAAACCACCGAGGAGCTGAATGATATGAAACCAGTTATTTTGAATATCATCCTAGAGGAAGAGCATTCCCACTGGAGCTAGGCGTAGATGAAGGACCTGGTCCATATGGCAGGAAGGAGCACAGCAGAGCAAGCAAACAATGCCCCCATGCTCTGATACCCACAGGTGTCACTGGGATGTGCCAGCAGCCAATCTCCTGCTGGGTGCCCCAGCACCGTGAGCTGGAAGGAGGATGGACAGTCTGAGCAGAGCATGGCCAAGGGCTGTCATGTCTATGGGGGCACCCAGCAGGTGTTGAGATTAACCAACAGCCATGGCAATCTGAGTGTCACCTTCCAGTCCTGGGTTTCCACCTTAGAGAGTCACTCCCTGTTTCCACGAGGCTCTTTCCTTAGTGAGCAAAATCCCTCCTCTTAGGTGAGGCACTTCACAGCCCCTGTGGGAAAGCCTGTGCTTACACAGCCAGACTAAATCCCTCTTTATTTGGGAGCCAAGGCAGAGTTTGTCAGGAGCCTTGGCAAGGCACAGGCTGTGCTCTGTGCTGCCGGGCTTCCCCCGGGGAGAGGCACATCCATCCCACAGGGGCTGAGTCACGCCGGAGACACCTTCGTGTCTGCCAGTTCCTGCCTTGGCTCTTCCTCTCCAAAGCTAAACCGAACCCTTCTGGATCACAGGCAGGCTCAGTTCCCCCCTCCTGGGTGTAGGCAGTGGCATGGAGCCGCACTGTTTGTTCTGGAGGAGAAGGAGGGCAGAGTCCCAGCAGGAGCACCGCTGGTGGGTGTGCAGGGGCAACGGGCCGCTCTGCACACAACAGGAGCTCAGGGAGGGACAGGATGTTCCCTTTTCAGGAGCTTCTTCAGCCCGCATTGCTGCTGGCAGAGCCACCAAGTGTTGGGGCTTCCACCCAGCCCGCTCCCGCTCCCCTCCCTGCCGCTGCCGCATCCACACACCTCGCCCAGGCTGTCCTCCAAAGCCCTCGGAAAATGAGGTGCCGCTGCCTGTCCTCAAACCGACAGGCTTAGAGAACCCCACAAAACACAAAACAAAGCAAAAATAATAAAATAAGAGCGCTGCTTGCGAACACCCGAAGGATACTGTTGTGTGGGACCAAGGCACCCCTCGCAGTTGCCTCTCTACAACAATCCCCTCCAGGGCTCTGCAGCCCCGTCCGACCCGAGCGTCTCCTCTCCCTGAGCACGTGGGGCTTCACCAGCCCCAGCTCACACAAGGCAACTCTGCGTATGCCTGCTGCTCCTGTCAGTCTGTCTCCCGGCGTAGTGACACAGAGAGAGAGCGCAGAGATCTCTGACAGCGGGCAGATTAATAATACATTTATTTTCTCCATGCATCATGAGGAAGAGGAAGAGCCGTAATTCAAGAGCCTCCCTGAGAGTTTTGCAAATTTCTCACAATAGGAGACAAGAGCAGGAAAGAAGCTTTTGTGCTTCAAGTCTTTAATGCCGGTGGCACTCTGTATTTTAATGTAACATTTAAAAGGCACAGAAAGAACTGTGTGTACCATAAATATGAAGTGGCAATATTAAACCAGTCGATACAACCAGAGCAGCATTTTTCATAAGCTCTCAGAATCAGGAGATAGCAGCAAACTGTGGGTCTCTGCGGCTCTGTGAGCTCCTCGGTGTCTCTGAGGAAGAGGGGTTTGGGCACATGAGGAGTCTGAGTCCGGGTGCCTGTCCATGGGAAACCCCCCGGCACCGAGGGCAGGGCTGGTCTGCGGCACCAGCAAAGGTCCGAGTCCCCTGCACGGCCCTTTCCATGGAGGTGCATCTGCTTGGCAAGCGAAACATGGGTTGTGTTTAAGCAAGATGGTTAGGTCTAAATAACCAAGGTGGAAACCTGGCGATACCAACAGGAACTGGCATTTTTTCAAAGCTTGCAGGAGCACGACAGCTCCTGCCTGCCTGTGCAGTGCCCTCTCCTGCCTTTCCCACCAGTCAGGTGCCTCCTGATGCCTCCCAGCTCTCCCTTCCAAGATGGGTTTCTGTTCCCATCTCTTCTTTACCTGTTCACCTTCCTGAAGTTTCCACACTGCCTGGATGAAAAGGATGAGGCAGAAAGAGTACATATTGCATTTTTTTTGTACACTTAAACATTGGCATTCCAATTTAAGGGAAGGAAATTGCCATTTAACAAGCCGAAGCTATTTCTTACAGTCCTTTTTCATATATATCTTGCTTGTACATTCACCTACTCTCAGACAAAGGGAAGAAGAAGATGAGATTTTCTGATACTGGCGTTACTTTACATATCTGAGGGGTAGGTACAAAACAGGGCGATAATGAAGGCATGTTGGTGTGTCTTCATCAGAAACACACACTGAAAGGCACAGGCTGAGACTAGTCATTTATACGTCTCTTTCTTCACAGTTTTGGTTTAGGTTTTTCTGAAACCTCAGGAAGGGAAAAGTAGAGAGAAATCTGAATAAAAATTAGCATCAGATGTCTGCATTTCAGAGAGCGGATCTGAGCAGGTCTCCCTGAGCACACCAGCCCTGCAAGGTCCTGGTTTCCTCAGGGCTGTGCAAACTGGAGCAAAACCAGCAAACTAAGGCAAAACCCCAAAATAAGATATGCAGACCATGATGAGCTGGGAAAAGCTGAGGTTCTGGCGTGGCTGGGAGGCCCTCAAGCTAACCTGGCTGAGAAACTGTCTTTCAAATACAGACTTTGGCTGAGAGGTTGAGCAAAGCAGTATGGAGAGTGCTCTTGTCTTTCCTAAAGGCCATGTACTCACCTGAGACCACAGACACTGTCAGTATAAGTACTATAATTATTTCTCTTTTTAAAAGTCCTGACAAAAATGACAGCACAGAGTACTGCTGTTATTAATAGGCAGCATAAGCCATGCCAAGAACCCCCCAAAGACAATCCTACTGTACCTGTGACCTCCCAAGATAGCCTGAGTCCTTAGGGTATCACACAGAAACCAGATGTCATAAATATAATGAAAAATAATTATAAAGAAACAGAATGTAGGTTAAAATGCAACCCCCTGTTTTCAACATGCCTGTAATATCAAGAACTCTTATGATCATGACAGCATTGTGCAGCCTGGTATATACTTATGTTGGGTCATCATTTGAGTCAGTAGAGCTGCTGTTTCATCAGCATTTCAATTATAAAACTCCCTTGCAGAGATTGGTGACATAGCTTATACTTTAAGCCACAAAGCAATTTTTTTCCCCTTAAAATTTCATTAAAGTCTGCTGACAAAGCAAAAGTACAGTAACTTTTTTGTAATTTCAGATGCTACTTCTATACTCTCTCACTACAGAGATATTTTGCTCCAGGCAATTAGTTCATTGCCAGGACTTGTTGCTCCTGACCCCAAACATTTCATAGCTAACAGAGCCCAAACACCCCTGCAAGAAGTCTTGTGCAGCAACAGCAATTCTCCCCCTGCAGCAAAGGCCATAGTCTATATAGCAGACCTGTAGGTGTGTATTATTCTCAATATTGACCATGCCTCAAGCTGAATGCACAAAAATATAGCAAAGCAGCACATTAAGCCTTAATTCTGCAAATTCCTGCCTGTGTGTTTATAGACATGAGCCAGACTGGAGGGTTGGATGGGTCTAACACACAATCCCAGAGCACATCAGAGCCCTGCATTCCCTGCCTGTTTTGCCCCCAAGCAGTGCCTACAGACTGTGAGCAAACCCACTGCCACACAACCTCACACCAGTGCATTATTCCAACCAAGCCTTGCTGTGATTCACCGCCCGCAGTCTGTTCAAAATGAGGGAAAGAAAACAGCACTTGTGAGAAAGGTCTTTCCAGCAAGTCATGACACGGTGACTGAAGCCGTGTCAGGGAACCACCTTCCTGCCTCTGTCCCCACGATCCCTCCCTTCCAAAGGTTCCTCCATGCACAGGCCAGGCTGCCGTGGGGCCAGATCCACGTGGGATGAGCCTGGTCCAGCATGCAGGCAGCAGAGGGGATGGAGTTATAGCCCAGCCTCGTCCAAATATTCCCAGCACCTGCTTAACCACTCATTCTAAAGAGGTTTTCTGTTGTGTGAAGCCCTTTACAAAAGCCACCAGCCTCAAGCAGATGCCACCAGCACTATTTCCAAAGCTAATTTGCACTAAAGGGCTGCTGTCCCCTGAAGACATACCCGTGCCTCTTCCAAACCCAATTTATCAGGTGGATTTGGAATACTGTCCCCATGTTTTTGTTTTCCCTGGCATCTCTGTCTTCTCTCCCTGAGCCTTTTCCTGGGCTCCAGTAAGCCAAGCAGCAGGATTGCAGAAACAATCATATTTATCTGAAGAGAAATTGAATCATAACATTATAGGATTTCCACCCGTAAGCATTCAGTTCTCAATTTCAGCATGTTTTGTCTTGCTTCGCCTTAATGGTCAATAGAAAGATTCCCTAAGACCTTGATAGGATAAAAGAAAACTTGTTAACATAATAACAGCATCGCAGGCATTTCATTTCAGAGCCACCAAAGGCTTTCTGCTCCTTCCAAGCTGCCTCAGGGGCTTATTCCTGAGTGCTGCTGGCAAAGATCACATCTCTTTCTCCCAACAGGACCCTGGAGGACTCTTATTCCAGAGCCATCTGTAAATTAGAAATTCACATTATTAGGTGAAAAGATGCCTGCATATGCACAAAATTACACCTGCTTCTGTTATTTGCAAAAATCTACAAAACACAGCATAAAGTCAAAGGCAGAGACAAAATACCAGACTTTTATAACATATGCCAGGGCTGGGGATGTGTCTGCTCCTCGCCTGTATGGCACAGCCTTTTAGGTAACTCCTCACACTGGCCTGTCTTTAATTAGTGCCCCAGAAAAGCAGCAGTAAAACGGATTTTTGAATTTCTCATCTCCAGGTTGGGAGCTGTCAAAAGTGAAGCGCTTTGTTTCGGGAAGACCGGGAGTCAAACTAGTTCTTGGTGGGAGGAGCGGAGGGCTGAGGTCCACGGGGTTCCTCACGCCCTTGTCTTGGAGGAGGCGGATGGACAGTCAGGCTCCTGGGGCCGGAGGATGTCACCGCAACAGCACCAGGTCACGGCAGTGCTCCTCGGGGAGCAGGTCCCAATGTCCTCCTGCTCCCGACGACTACCTGAGAGGAGGCTGCAGGAGGGAAGGACTCAGACTCTCCTCCCACGTAACAAGCAGCAGGACGAGAAGAAACGGCCTCAAGTTGCACCAGGGGAGGGATAGATTGTGTATTTGGGAAAATTTCTTCACTGAAAGGGTGGGCAGACACTGGGGGAGTGGTGGAATCAGTGCCCCTGGAAGTGCTCCAAAAGTCTGTAGATGTGCTCAGGGACATGGTTTGGGGTGGACCTGACAGTGTGAGGTCAGTGATTGGACTCAATGATCTTAGAGGCCTTTTCCAACCTCAATGGTTCAATGGTTCTAAGATACTAATCCCAGCATAGGGAATGCAGGCCTGGCTTTTGGTGGCTGTTCCTCACGGATTGCTGGGTGTGACCCGTACACCTCCGGGGAGTGCCCTGAACCCAGCACGAAAATCCTGGAGCTCCGTGCAGGAGATCCCCCACCCACAGCCCTCCCTGCCAGCACCTGCGTGAGCTCCTGAGCAACACGGGCTCCGGCCAAGGACGCTGAACACCCCCACCACAAACTCCCTCACTGCTTTTAAGGAGAAGCCTAAAGCAGAGAGCCAACAGCTCCACCAGGGCTTGCCACAGGGCACGGCACAGCCCAGCAAGGTGGCACGGGACACCTCCATGCCCAGCAAGGTGACATGGGACACCTCCATGCCCAGCAAGGTGGCACGGGACACCTCCATGCCCAGCAAGGTGACATGGGACACCTCCATGCCCAGCAAGGTGGCACGGGACACCTCCATGCCCAGCAAGGTGACACGGGACACCTCCATGCCCAGCAAGGTGACATGGGACACCTCCATGGCCGCAGTGCCACTCACAGCCCAGCGAGGTGACACGGGACACCTCCACGGCCGCAGTGCCACTCACAGCCCAGCGAGGTGACACGGGACACCTCCACACCCGCAGTGTCACTCACAGCCCGACCAGCTCCACGGCCCAGGAGGAGCAACCCAGGGCACCTTCAGAAAAGACACCACCACATTGTTCAGTCACAACCTGAGCGTACCTTAAAAAGCACAGTAGCTAGTTGTTTGGTTAATTAAACTATTAAATTATGCTAGAAAATAAACCTTTGGAAGTTTCCAGCAAGACAAACCCATGAATACTAAGAACCCCCAACTTCGTGTGATTGATGACACAAACAAACCGAATGTATTGAAGGAGTGTTATGGAAAAACATTGCTTTCATCAAATTTTAAGCGAACAGTTGTAGAGTGGGGAGGGGGAAATTAATTAATTGCACCCTGAAACATTTCACTGATTGAATCCGTGACCCCAGCACTTGTAAGGTCATCAAATGATAGATTAGTACTGCATGGAGTATCACAAATGGCATTTGTGCTGGGAAGCTCATTATATGAGATGTCAGGTCATGTAAATCATAGGAAACAAATACAAACATCCATCAGAAAAATGCAGATAGTCATTACAGGCAGCAGAGAGGAGTTGAATTATTATGTAAAATTTAGTTTGACTATTAAAATACAAAGAGGTGACACAAAATTGTCCCTTAAGCAAACATAAACTACAAACGCTTTGACAGGAGGTTTTGTTTATAAATGTTTCATCCCCTCAGCATACCATGTCTGTAAACAGTACCTAAAAAACAAAGAAATGGGGAAAAACCAGGAAAAAAGTAAAATCAGGGATCCAATGTTTGGGTCTTCAGAGCTTTTCTTTTATTCAAGAGGGAACTATTCTTTCCGCATCTGAATAATCAATGCAAGATAGGAAGAAATAGCCTGTAATTACTGCATGTGAGTCATTTGTTACAGATCCTGTCTGCTCTGAGAGAACAGAAGCAAGCACTGCTTCTTGACAAGCAATTTTTTTTTTTGTTAGGGAGATGCACAAAACAATTTGGCAGAAATATGTGGGTGCTCAAGAAGAGAAAATCGAGCAGCAGGAAATCCTAAACCATAGGGGCTCTCAGCACTCTCCAAATGGCCCAACAGGAGCCCAGACACCTGGTCTCAACACCATCCACGACTCCAGGAGATGGACCGGCTTCTGCAGGAGTTCATTTCCTTGCTCGTTAAAATAAACCCTTGGGTGCCCTTTCTATTTCATTTGCTTGATGAAGCCCAATTCATACCTGTTAACTGAACAGCTGAGAGTATTTTTGGTTTGGATTAGGGAAGCAGGTTCCTTCTTAAGTCCAGATACAGCAGCTAAACACTCAAACCATAACTAGTATTGATAATTTTGGAACACTGTAAATTAAAACCAAAGTCCAATTTCCTCATGTTGAATGCAAATAAAAATCTCTTTTTCACTTTCAAAAAGCTCAGTGACACAATATTTGGAGACACTATTTTAGAGCAATATCATAAAGAAGACTAGTGGGTCTTGGGAACATTCAATCTGGATTTCTTGGTTGATTTTATAAAAGATAAAATCAGGGCTGGTGGGTTATGTTGGGTCATGTCTTCGCCCTCAAAGGTGTATCTAAATCCCCTAGACTGCTTTGGAAAATCACAGCACATCTTCCTGAGTGCAGCAAGTTCTTTCCAACAGCCTCAGGATTATGTCTAATGAGTCACATCTCCTCTTAGTCTTGTTCCATCTCTCACTATTGTAAATCACTCTAATCTCATTTTATGAACACCACATAAGAAGGCAGGCACTGAAAATTACAAATAATAGGTCAAACTGTGATTTGTGAATAGCAAATGTAATATCCCTTCCATTACCTGGAAGTTGTTTGTATGATGGAGAGGAAGAACTGGACCTTACAATGAAGGAGAATAAAGCAGATTTATTGAATCTCTTACCATCTTAAAAAATGTTTACCGTGTTACTAATGTAAGACTGATTGATACCATCTGTATGGTTCTTCTATTGCTGCCCCGTGGTGGGATAAATTAGTATGCTCTGAACTTTCCTTGGGTAACAAGGCGTGAGTGCCCCAGCACTGCCAATCTCAGTACATTCAGTACTGCCAATATAAATTGCCTGGTCCCTTTGCCACCAGAAAAATGGAGTACAATTCCAGTAAAATAAACACAATTCCAGCACTGAAAGAAATTGCATCTGCTGGCTGTGCCTTTTCTACCGATGCACAAAGGGGCTTGTGACAGGGAGCTAAACAGAGTTGTTAGAGATGCAGGGAGCAGTTCTCCAGAGACAGAGAAGAAAAATAGTGGGGTGGGGTCCAGTCCCTCCTGGCCATGGTTTTCAAAAGTGTTTTGACAACAGTTTTTGCAGGGATTCTGGCTAGTACCTGGGAAAGCCCCTGACCCAGTGAGCAGTGAGCCCACTGGGGCTGTGCCAGCACCTGCAAGTGTATGATGTACTTGCAGAAATGCTGAGCAAGGCAGAATGGTACCAGAGAAATGGGAAGGCTCAGGGCACGGGGTGTTTAAAACCAATGCCATCATCGATGTCATTCTGTGTCAGGAAAGGCTCCTGACCTTGTTAAAGATGGTGACCTTGAAAATCCATGAACCCTGGTAAGTGCAGCTGAGTGGGGCAAAACATTTCCAACCTGAAAAGAAGAGCAGGTTCGTGGAGATCTTGTTATACTCTGGGTATTTTAATTGCCACACTACATCTGAACCTCCTTGTGCAGGACCGCCATGGGGAGTGCTCGTGGCCCAGGGTGGTATTTAGGATTAAGTCTCCAAAGAGGCTCTTGCAAGAGAGCAGATAGTGTGATCTGCCTCTGGGGAGCAGTGCCTGGCACAGCCCATTCCAGGGAGCCAGCACAGCCCTGGCACCCCTCAGGTCCCCCCAGGCTGTCCCCCCAGCTCCCCATGGCTGAGCACTGGCACAGAGGTCCCCCCGACCCACGATGCTCACCTGGGGTAGAGACAGACAGCACTGACCGTGGGGCTGCAGGGTCAGCACTGACCGTGGGGCTGCAGGGTCAGCACTGACCGTGGGGCTGCAGGGTCAGCACTGACCGTGGGGCTGTAGGGTCAGCCCTGACCGTGGGGCTGCAGGGTCAGCACTGACCGTGGGGCTGCAGGGTCAGCACTGACCGTGGGGCTGCAGGGTCAGCACTGACCGTGGGGCTGTAGACCGTGGGGCTGCAGGGTCAGCACTGACCGTGGGGCTGCAGGGTCAGCACTGACCGTGGGGCTGCAGGGTCAGCACTGACCGTGGGGCTGCAGGGTCAGCACTGACCGTGGGGCTGCAGGGTCTTGGTGCCATGTCATGGTGTGGCTTAATGTATAACCCTAGAGGAGCTCACCTGGTGGCATCTTTATCTTGAAAGCAGCAGCAGCAGCAGCAGCAGCAGCAGCCGGTGTGTGTTATTTTCAGCTTCGTGGGCTTGTTTTGAGCATCTCCCCTGCTGTTTGTCGAGTCGAAGCCCCAGACGGGTTCATCCCAAAGGGAAAAACAGCCCTGCCTCAGGTGAGCACACGAGATGTGTTCAGAGCAGGGAAGGAGCCTGCTGGTCTGCCCTGACTTATTCCCAAACACCAGCTGGGACACAGGACCCCCAGCATCTCACCTGGTCCAGCAGCACCCACCTCTTGGGCCAGGCAGGACCTATCCCTGTTTATGATGGAGACAACACCAGGCTCGGCGCTGGAGGAGCCGTGCCCCACACCCACTGATCTCACCTTGCACACGCACCGGTGATAAACTATTGCCATATCATTTTAAACAGGGGAGGTTTATTAGAACCTCCTGTAAATCAGGCCTGAAATTACCACTGTGGTTTCGCAATGAGCCCAAGTCCTGCTGAACAGCTCATGCAGCTTCTGCTTGAAATTCCTATTTCAAAACCACTTTTGTGACTCCCCCTTGGAAGCAGCTCCATTTGCAGCTGCACACCAGGACGCAGCACGGCCCGCCAAGCTGGGAGAAGCTCTTTCCCTTTAATGACAGCCATCTGCAGGTTCCTATAACTTAGCAATGTTCCCAGCCATGATTTATGGAGGGTTCTCAGCTTTACGGTCTAATCTTTACTATTTTACAGGGTTCCCTTTTTCTCAGTTAAATGTTGTTTTCTGAATAATTCCAAGCCGCCAGTAGGTTTACAGAGGAGAAGACTGGAATGAATCTCTCCTTGCTTTTATTTACTCCTATTTGAGTACTGTGTTTCTGCATCCATTTTGGAGATTTACAATGGTATTAAGGTTGCTTCCCTCATCCTCATTTTATAGATTTCTGCTGCAATCATTTTGAAAACCAGAAAGCTGACAGGAAAATTAGGAAATTAGATAGCATGTTCCTGCTCCCTCCAGTGCCCTGATGAAGAAGGGAAGAAGAAAAAGCAACTGAAGGCATAATAAAATAACACTCTATATTCCAGAGTCCCCTCACTGATGCTGGCACCTCCTCGAGGCATCCCACTGCATCCCATCCCGCCAGCGCTGCTCTGACCCCAAGAACATTGGGCTGTAACTGCAGTGGGTGTTGAGGCAGCAGTCATCCAAGTGCCAAGCTCACAGGCTAATTGTTCATCTAATTTTAATTGCTAATGGTGACCCATGGAGCAGCAGTTCCCTGCACTGAAGTTACCTCAGCCGATTGCTCAAGTTTTTCGAAAATTATCACCCCAGAAAGAGAAAAATGACGGCAGTGACTACCAGCTTTGGGGGTGATGGTGTGGTGGCTTATCATTTATTACCTGAAACATCACCTCCATCACCACGGCCCCCTCTGAGAGCAGAGGAGTCTCATAAGCTTACGGAGGACACTGGGCAGAGTCCCTCCTGCCTCGCTGCACACCAGAGTTGCAGTAACTTGCTCCATCAGCATCAGCTCGCCAGAAAAACAGCCTCTAAATCAACCTTTCAAATCATTCTTGTGATTGTACGGACCAAACTTAGGCCTTTGCAGTCAAAATGAGTATGCAGAGCCTTTCAAAGGAGTGGCTTATCTAGTGATGAGCAAAGGCTGGTTATCTCATGGGGGTTTGTACCATCAGCAGTCAGAGACAACCTATATTCACCTCTGTGAGGGTTTCTGCTTTGCTGTAGATGTCAGTTGTCACAGGCAAGTCAAAAATTCTGGAAATCATCCCAGATCAGCAAGTTACCTATTTTTTCTGATTTCTTCCCATCTTGGGTTACAAAGATGGGTATTTTACATAGTTTCACCCGTTTCTGTTTCCAGTGATGTCATGATTAGGAAATGGGGTTTGCTTGTTCATTTTACCCCAAATATGGCTGATTTCCCACCTATCTTTAAGATGTGATTCATCTGTTTTGTGTGATACATTAACCTTGATTCATGTTGAGAACAGGTATTTTCATTTCAACAGAGGGAACACCCATTCTGTCTTTCCTGTTCTTTATGGAAACATCTGTGAAACGAAGCAACCGAACACTGCAAAATGTTGAAATTGCCCAGGGAGCAAAATTCTGAAATTGTATCCAACAAAAGTGCCATTTCAATTTAGCCCAGTGAGTTAGGAAGAGATTTAAATATAAAATATATCTTTGGCTGCATGGGCTCAACCGTTGTACAACAGAAACTATGTCTATATGTTAATATATGATATTATACACAAATAAAACCAAAACCAACTTTTTCCTGTATGTGTTCTTTACATTTGTGTATTTTTATACCTTAAAATGCATGTTTGAAACTGATTTAAATTACTATACAAATGATTCTCATTGAGTGACTTTCACTTTGATTTGACACCTGATGTTCTGATAGGCAACATGGGATTTTCTAATGCTGTAAGTACATGAGATATAAAAGATAAAGATGAGAATGTAGGGGAAAAAATGCAATATAAATAGAACAATGATGAAGTAAAGAAAAATGCAATGGGCTGCTGGCTGCAGTGCGGGGCCCAGCTGTCCCAGGGAGCCAGCCAGCTGGGCAGCAGGCAGGGAGGCCAGGCAGATGTCTGGCTTTGCTGACGGCTTTGATGGCATTGATGTGTTCCCACAGCGCATCCTGATACCATCGGATCAGCATTTTCCAGCAGAAAGTAGCTCAGAAAACTGTTCTGCTGGAAAACTGTTGACCTGCTCTAGTGGCTGTTGATCATAGAATCAGAGAATAATTCTATAGAATAAGATTGGAAGGGACCCGTTAAGATCATGGAGTCCAAACCCTGCTCCTTGCAGGACTCCAAAACACCTGCACTAAGATCATCCTCCAAGTGCTCCTTGAACCCTGCCAGGCTTGGTGCTGTGTGGAGCCTCTTGCAGGGACTGACCACCCTCTCAGTGAAGAACCCTTTCCTGATGTCCAGTCTGAACTTCCCCTGACGCAGCTTCATCCCATTTCCTCGTGTCCTACCACTGGTCACCAGAGAGAGGAGCCCAGCAGCTGCCCCTTCGCTGCCCTCCCTGAGGGACATGGGACTGGAGGGACCTCCTCAACCTTCTGTTCTCCAAGCTGAATAAACCAAGTGACCTCAGACACTCCTCCAAGTCTTGTCCCCAAAGCCTTTCACCATCTTGGTGGCCTTCCTCTGGACCCGCTCTGAGCTGAGTGGTGCAGTTAAAAACAGAATAAGACATTAATAAACCAGCTCTCTTCCCCCCAAATGGGGACCTTGGCACTGTCCCTCTGGCATTACAAGCAACGCTCCCCCATCCACCATGCCATCACTGGGGACAGTGCACCCCTCTGCCCTTCCCCTCCAGTCCCGGCTTCTCCGAGCACGAGCCCCGAGCGTGCGGAGCCTTTCCTCTCCCAGAGGCCAGTGCCTGTGTCTGAGATTTGCTGCCTCCTCTGTTCCTTCCCTGGCTCTCCCGCAGCCCTTCTGCAGTGGGCAGCCAGACGTGCAGGAGGACCAGAGGTGGGGCTGTGCAGGGGTCTGACCCTGGCATGATGATGCTCCTCATCCTCGGAGCCTTCCTCCATCCTCCCCACGGCCCCGAGGGTGGTGCCAGTGATCGGAGAGGAGCAGCCACAGAGGCTCCAGTGCATTTTCCTGCTTAAGGGTAAGGGCTAATTCAAAGCCCATCATTCTGTATGTGTAGGCAGACCTGCTTTAACAAGGGCATTAATTTGCACTTATCAGTACTGAGTTTCACCTGCCAGTTCCTATCACCCAGACACTTATTTCTGTGAGATCCTTCTGCAAACCTCTGTTTTAGGTCTGGCTACTCTGGACAAATCTGTGTCACTTGCAAACTTCACCATCTCGCCCCTCATGTCTTTGTTCCAGGTAATTTCTGAATATGTTGGCAGTGTCCAGCACAGGGACCTGCAAGATTGTTGCTCTAATTTCCACCTACTGCTAAAACTCATATAAAACTTAATACCTGGTCCTTGTTTCCTACATGTAATCAGTCCATAGGAGATTAATCTTGTGAAAATCTAGTCCTTCCAGTGGCTCTCTTTCGGGCTTCAGCCCTGCTGGCTGTTTCCTGGTGCATTTGCCTGCTTTCAGTAAACATTAAATGAGCAACCTCTGCTTGTAGGTAGTATAGAAAAGGTCACATGTCTTGGTTCTTGAAAACTTTTTAATTCAAACCCTTCCAAGTTCATCTTAATCTATTTCCTCATTCTCCTCTAGCTTCTTCGTTTAAAATAAAATATAGCTGTGGTAGAATGTTGTTTCCACAGGGATGCTGAATTTGGTGACAGTCACTGCGAGAGCAACTCATCAGTACTTACACCTTGAATGAGGACCTAAGAAATAAATCAAGAACTAATTCTCCTCATCTGAGCTCTCTGATTTTCACACTGCCCCCCCCAAAAAAGGGACACTTTTGGTACTTTCAAACCTGGTCTGTGTGTCATCACCACACATGACACGAACAACTACAGCAAAAACTGAGGTCTCCCTTTCAGGGACAGACACTTTCTCTGCACAAATTCTGAAAGTTTATAGGATTTAAAAGATATTCAGAAAAGCCCTGACATGAGGAAGCTGGGAAGGATACCCCAAATCTACCTTGGCAAAGCCGGGCTCCCACCACACTGGGGCAGGTGGGCAGGGTTGTCCCACGGGTGAATGTGCAGCATCCACCTCCTGGATGGCCTGGCAGGGCTGCTCCATATCGACCCGTTTGGAATGAGAATTGATTTTCATGTTTTCATGTTAATCCTTTTGGGTTACCTCACAGTTGCATTACGTTCTTCTCTGGCTGCTCACATATTCCTTGGCAAAGCTGGAGCTTCCTCCACTGTGCTCAGGTGTGTCCAGAGTTCCTCTTAGAGAGCTGGAAGCGATGGAGAAGGGGCTGCAGCACTGGGAAACAGGCAACAAAACACTATACAAATCCTTTCTAGTAAATCAGATTTAATACTTTTATGCTATTACAAGCTTCATTGAAAATAGTGCAAAAACTCTTAGTAAATCTGTCCCCTAGGTGCCTTATGTCTGTATTTATTCTGTCTTTTGAAATTCGTCCATTTACGCAGTTCAGTTTTTGCTTCTGGGTGTTAGTTTTTATCCAACATGATTTAATTTTATACTGGGGATTGGGTTTAAAGCTTGCACCATGATATCTAAATAAGTTCATTAAATGCTCTAAGTTTCTCTGGTTACAAGTATAAATTCATCAGCATGGAAATAATGACATCTTAAACCTATTAAATTTAAAATATCTTTATGCTCAACCCCAGAGCTCAGATATGCCAGCCAATGATAATCAAATGCCACCCGACCACTCAAAAGTTGCAGGGAAGAGAAAATGAGCTGGTTTGAGGATGCCTGCGAGGCAAATCAGGCTGTCAAAATCCTATCATTCTTGGGAGGAATTTACATAGCTCGTATTAAACTCACCGGAGCGACGGGAAGCCTGGAGTAATTAAATGCCGGGGGGCAGGCGGGATGCTGGATGTGCCTTTGCCAGGAGGCCACAGCAAAAGGAGCAGGTCCAGGTGGGGTTCCCAAGGAACTGGGCTGCCCTGGGGACTGGGTAACTCTGAGCTGGGCTCCTGCAAAGGGGAGAGGAGCATCCTGTCATGGGTGGTGGGGAGATGGATGGATGTCCAAGGGAGAAATGCAGGGATCTCTGTGGCTTTAGGAGAAGCCCTTGGCTGCCCACCGAGTGTGCTGCTTCGTCCCCCTGCAAGGGCAGACAGGGCTTTACCCCTCCCGTCCTGCTGCCTCGCAGCCAGGCTGCCTGCACCGGCACTGCTCCCAGGCTTCAGGGAGCAAACGCTCGGCCCTATTTCCATGGAGAGGACTGGAAGCTGCTCCAAAGCTGCTGGTTTGCTCCTCTCTCCACGGCCGATGGCCCTGGCTCTGTGTGCCCACGGCACAGGGGCGGGTGAGCCTGCAGAGAGAGCAGCCCCACTGACCCGCACGAGCATCCTTGGGCTGCAGTCAAGGAGGGCAGACGCAGCTGCCTCTGTCCCAGTCCCCAGTCCCCAGGGCACAACTGCCCTGCTGGTGTGTAAAAGGCAATGGCTTTTGTTTCACACCAGCAGGTAGACTCTGTCACTGCACCAAGTGTGAGGGACCTTAATCCTCCTCTTGTTGACATGACACATCGTACTGGCTTCTGTGGTTACCTATCAAGTCACTGTGTACTTAGAGAGCTTAATCTGTAGATTATTTACTCAATAGACTGTAACGGCTTCGCATAATAGCACATAACAACTTCCAGCAGTTACGGCCTCTTGTGTCACTGGGAGTTTGTGTTGATTTTTTCCCCCCTAAATCTAACACAAATCATCTAAGGCAATACACAGTATTGTGCTGGCCTAATAAGAAATGCTTAAATTCTGACTTTGTTTCTTCACTTTTTTTTTTTTCACTTTTAAAAAGACAATATTGAAAATAGTGTTTGTTTCCCAAAATCAGCCAGAAGAATAGAAACCCCTTTCCTCCAGAAACCAGAGAACTGGATTGCATCCATTGCCTCCCACCCTGACATTGCTGTGCTCCACCTCCCTTCAGTGCAGGCACCCTCCTCACCCCAGCAGTGGATCTTCACAGCACCTGTAGGAATTCTGCAAATCTTGGCATTTTTGTCCCCCTACCTGAAGTGGCCAAAAATGGGCCGGAAGCTCCCAGGTACTGCAGGCTGGCCGTACAATACCCATGTCTCACTCTCCTTCAGCAAACACATTAACAACATGCAAATGACTTACTTGCCCACCTTCCTGACTTACCTGTTAGTGCAAGGGCTGTGTCGCACCCTGAGAGGTTGTAATAGGAAGGGAAAATGGTATATTCAAGGCTGCACAAGCCAGGTTTGACATGGGCACTGCATGTCTAGAAGTCGTTGTATAAATGTTGGTTGTAGAAGACAGAGCATAAAAAGCTCTAATTTAGATGTACCGTTGTTAAAGCAATGACAGTAATTACAGATCATCAGAATACGGGCCATTCCCTGAGAAAAGGGAACCGTGTGAATGCCATGTCTTAGAGATATTTTTTAATTTTCATTGTCTTTAAGATGTTCAGAATTTGAATGACATTCCCCACCAGGTGAAAACAACATTAATTTTGAGCCTAACTGCTCCAAATTGATTTGATTTCATTTAAAACCCAGATAATTAATTAAAACCACTTGACAATGCCCCTTTAATGTTTAACCAAAGAGCATACCATATTCCAGCTGAGCTGCTAAATGTTTATGTCTTATTAGCAGGGTTCCCAAAGCTTGGAGAAAAGGATTTCCACACAAGTTCTCACTCCCTCTTTTAATTACACCTAAAAAGCTCAGCTCGTTATAATTCCACTACAAACTTTCCTCACAAGACCATCCTGCAACGTGCATTTAGCAGGTAGCACCACTACTTACTCCCACACCCATGCTCTTGTATTTCTTCATTTTTAAGTGGAAATTCCTCAGCAGAAGACCTCAGAAAGTCACCCTGCTCGTTTCTGGCAGAGCGAGCACTTTGGAATTAATTGCCTATATGAAATAAATACAGTGTGAAGACACGCATTAAAACCAAGTTATAATTAAGCAGTATGGAGATTTATGCCCGGTAATCAATAAGCTCGGGGAGCTTGGGAATAGCTGGGGCTGTGGGCGGCCTGGGGAGAGGGTGAGAACAGCCCTCCCTCGTGGGGTGTTGCCCCATGTGCTCCCCACGCTGTCCCCGTGGAGGTTGTCCCTGCTGGCCGGGCGCTGCAGTGCCCCCTCGGAGGTTGCCCCTTCCAGCCACCCGCCGCGCTGGGGTGTCTGTCTCCATGCCAGGGCTCTCCCCGTCCCATCCTGGAATCACCCACTCCCCCAGAGCTCCCAGTTGGGGTTCGGAGCGGGGAGGGCAGCCCGTGGAGCCACGGCTCTGCCTCTCTCCGGCTGCAGGGGCGAGATGCAGGGATGGGGCTGGACTCCGAGCATCCCCCGTGGGGTTTTTCCACTGTAACAGATTCCTCCCGACTTGCAGATGGTTAGTCACGCAAAGCAGAAATAACATTGAATTCAGGCTTCAGGTGTCATCAGCTTGGGCCTCCCTTCTTAACTCCACCCTAATTTGCCTGAGCTTATGGAGGCATTTCTGAAAACATAAACACCATCTCGCCATGTGCTGGCCTTTTTCTGGTTACCGGGTTTGATTTCACGCCTGAAAAACAAGCCCAGTGCAACATCCTGGCGGAGGGATTCTGCAAGGGAGCGTTGGCTGAGTGAGGAAAATCATTAATGCCAGCTCAGGAGTCCTAATTGCCCCAGATGAATTACAAGCTAAAATAGTCTGGCCCAGTTATTAGCAACCACCGTACACAGAAGAGCTTGGCAAGGCAGCACAGAGGGAAGGCTGCATGCAAGATTCTTCTCCCTTTCCCTGTTGCTTTTCTAAACAACGCCATTAGGATTTACACTGTCAATGTGGGATTATTTCCTATACTTCCATTTCTTGTTCAAATGTATAGAAATTAATTTTCTGGTCATAATTTCGGTACCTCTGGGACATTAGCAGGCTGGAAGTAAAAATAGAACATCATTACAGCGTCAGGTAATGCGGATGAGTGTGACTAATAACCTGAGTGTCATTGATTTAATAATCTAATATGTCTCTGCACACTCAGCGCTGAGACTCACTGAGTGCAGATAAAGATTTCAGCCTGGCTGAAGCTGCAGACAAGAATCAGCACCTCGGCTTTAGGGATCAGAACCAATGATAAGCAACCCGTGGCTGGTATCCAAAAAATTAAAGCAGAGGAAGGAGCTGGCTGGTATCTGCAGCTCAGGCTGCAAAGGAGGCAGGTTTCCCTTCCATGGGGTGGCAGGAGCAGGACATCACAGCTCCCCATTGGAGACACTTCTCGGGCTCAGAGAGAGATGCTCACCGGCTAGCAAAGGTCTGGCAGCTCTGAAACAGCTTCTGGTCTGCCAACAGCTTGGTCTACGATGGTCTAAAATGCAAAGGAAAAGCCTATTAATGTCATTTACACCAGCCTGGCAAGGTCCGATCTGCAACCTGGCAACAGGAGGCAGAGTAAAGCGAGTGGGCTTTTGATTGGGACCCAAATCTTCTGACTCAGGATAATCTGGGTTATTCGTTTGGAGAAAAGCTGCCAGAGCAGGCAAGCTCCTTACAGAAGGCTGCAGAAGGGACAGTTTTACCTTTGGAGCATCCCTCTAGCCAGGCCCATCCTTCACCTCCTCCGAGCAGCGGTGCCAGACCTGCCCCACCTCACTGCTGCTGGATGGGGGCAGAGGAGCTGCTCTGCCCTGGCAGCCCCTGGGTGAGCTGGGAGATGGACCTCACACGGCAGGCTGTGACACCACACAGGGCCGCCTGCTAACGAGACAGGACACCAGGTTTACTATAATTTGGTTGGAACAGGGACAATCGAGCTCCTCAAAGTGCCTGTGAAAATCCCATTCCCCGACAAGGCACCTCCAGGCTTGGCAGGTCTGGGCTCCGTGTGTTTCAGCATTAATGCTGCAAAATACGCCTGGACCTGGGACGGCTCTGGCACCGCAGAGGGCAAATGCACGTCAAGGCACAATCTCTGACTGCAGGAACTTCAAGTCTCTTACAGGCAGGGAAGTTCTACAAATAATTCAGCTTTTTTTCAGACCATGCTCTGAAGGCCTCATCAGTCTTCTCCTACAGCACTTCATCTCAAGTGTATTTACTTGTTTCCAGTTAACTTCACCCAGATAGCAGGAAAACTCCCTGGGGAGTTGCTATAGAAACACCCAATGGAGACGAGGCAAGATTAGGGCAGCAGAGTCCAAAGATGCTGTTAAGATTAAGAGATATTTTAACTCTTGCTCTGTTAGTAACGTTCCCTGGGAAAAGAGGCAGAAATAGGAGTTAACATGGAAAATGTCCCGCGTGGTTAGTGATGGAGTGACTGCTGATGATTTCCCCACCCCAGGGAGATTTCACCACCACCAAGCAGAGGAAAAGCCTTTCCAAGGCTCCTCTCTGAAGGTTTCCAGCCCCAGTGAGACTCTGCTGACCCTCCACTGGAGGAGTGAGTCCCATCTGCAAAAAGGTGTTTAAAATGTGCCCTTATCTTCTCCGGGGCCTGATGACATCGATAACCCTCTAAGCAAGGCGCTGTCCTTCTGCATAATGGTCTGAGAAGGATTAAATGCAAGAAAGAAATATAACAAGAAGTCAAGGAGCTACCTACCATTAGCAGCTATTTGAGTGTCAGGCAGTCTCGTTTCGGGCGATTTACCAGCACTTTCGTCCAAGCCATTCATTCCACAAAACACTATTATGAAAATAGATGTCGTTAGAAGCACTTTTTAATACACAAAATATTCTCCTTTTTTTTTTGCAATTCAGCTATGTCCTCAATTCAATTTTTCCTATGAAATTCTCTTACATTTTCGAGAGTTTGGACAGAAAGCCCCAACAATAAGAAACTTGCCTTCTGATCTTCTGCATAAGCCTAATTTTTGGAAGAGTTACTGTCCTTCCTCCTGTTTGATGCTCATACTGGTAAATACTGACAGTCATTATAAATTAATTATCCTTGACTGCAAAACAGAAGGGGATTCAGCTATAGTGATTTTTCCCATGTATGTGTATATGTGTAGCTCCTTTGGCAATTAGTCTTTAAATAGACCACAGTCTCATTCCTGTGAATGAAATTTTAGTTGCAGTTTCCTCCATCGTAACTGCAAACTTTCCTTGGCACGGTTTATCCTCCTGTGGATTATCTTACAGCCAGTGGGGTGGTTAATTAACTCATATTCCATGAGCCAAAGGTGGAGCTGGTGGGGGAGCCTGAAGCAAACAGGATCTTCATCAGGAAAGGATGTGTGCTTGCCTGGGAGCTCATGGACAGACAGCCCTTAGCAGACAGCCAAAACCACACACAGACTCAGAAAACTCCTAAGGCAAGGAAAAAAAACTAGTTAGTGCACTCCAAATACCTGAAAGTAATTTGGAAGGAAAAAAATAAAAAGGAAAATTAAATTCCAGGAATTTTATAGAAAAGACACATCCTGTAGGCAAATATCTACCTTCTCAGGCTAATTATCGTCCAGGAGGTTGGCTGGGCTGGGTGGAATCTGTTGGGGGTTTGTGAGCATGTTTATCTTAATTGCCTTCATGTAGTTGCGGAGTCATTTGATTCGATTTTGAGATAACTGATGTCTGATTTTTATGTGCATTCCTGGCAGGTAGGAAGGGCTCCCAGAGCAGGGAATGGATTGACTCTGTGCACAAAGTTGTGGAAAATGTTCTCAAGGCCAAAACAGAGTCAGGTGTTAAATCTCATAAAGAAACAGGCAAATTCTACGTCTAATGACTTCCCATGTAAACTTGTAGTCAAAGGAGATGATATATATTTCTGTGGTTTATGAGCACCACAGAGATGCTTCACAAAAGAAAGAATAATATGATTAAAATGAACGTAAAACATCACAGGAAACATAACTTTTAAGTGTCATTGTTCCAACACTGGGACTTCTGGAACTATTTAGAATAAAATAATCTCAGCGCATATTGCTTTCCACTGTAAATGCTCACACAGAAATTAATACTCCTAGAAACTAGCATTTTCCTGAACAACAAAAGCATAATTGATCATCAGCCAGCTTCATCACCCGAGCAAACCCTCAGCCAAATCACTCAGCTGCTCCAGCTTCATTACTTGGTGTGCTAATGCCCTATACAATAAACACAACAAATGAAATACGGAATTACTCCAACCACAAATCATTGCTAATTGGTAATCCTCCACATAGCGAGATACAAGGAAGAAATACCACTTTGAATAGCTTCCTGCAAAGTTATCCCTGGACACACTTTCAGGTCTGCATCCTCCCTGCCACAGAGGAGCAGGAGCTCGGTGAGGTCCCTTGGACTGCTCTTCACATTCATCACACCTCACCCATCCTGTGTTTCATCATTCCATGCTATACCCAAGCATTTCAATTTCAGTGAACTTAATTGCAAAATTTTACCTTGAGCCTGTTTCCCCATAGATTGATTGTTCTTAAATTCCATGCTGATCCATGATGATTGTCTAAAACAGGATGCAGCCAAACTCTACAACCCTGAAGCTGAACCCCACAGATTATTATGGAAAACACAGCTTAAACACAGCTTAAGTTATTCTAATTAACCCGTTTACAGGTTATTTAGCTCTCACCTTAATTTTCTTATTACACACCAAACAGCCTGAGGATTTAATAAGCAGTTTGCAGTTTTCATTGCAGTTCAGACTGTGCCACCTCTGCCACACACAGCCCCTGCCATACAGATCAGTTAATCATTCTGAGGATGAGATCACTGCATCAGTGGCCCACGAGGGCTTCTGGAGCAACACAACCCACTGGCAAACCCTCGTGCCTTCTATACAGTGGAGAGTCCCCAAACCTGCTTTTACATATTTTGAAATGGCACTCCGTGCCTCCCATCAAAGCTGTTATTTAATTTCCAACTGGATTTAAATTAACAGATGTTATTAATCAAACACATTAAATTCAGAAGAAGAAATCAACCTCTTCTCCAAACTGTAGTGTGGCCACAATGAAACTCCCCTGGCTGTGCTCATGAAAAGGAGCAGGTCTTTTGGCCATCTCAGACGTGCTCAGAGGATCACGAAGACCAAGCCCAAGAGAAGCATCATGTGAAAGGACAAAAGCTTTTTTTCCACGTATTAGCTATAAAAGTGCAGCTTACAGAGCGCAGTGTTCCAGGCACCAATGAAGCAGAATTACCAGCAGAGTTAATCTAGGGGTGAAGTGTCTTAATGTTAAGCATATAAACAGAGAAATTAGCCACACACGTGCGTGGGCAGGACATGAGAGCCTGGCTCGGCAGGGCAGTGTGTGATTGTCCCGTTCTCACTGGAAGGTCAAAAGCCCCACGTTAGAGTTCATTCAGGAATTGCTGACAGAACTTCATCTGTCTCTCCTGCTCTGCTTATTCCTCAGGTAGGAAAAAATAAATGGGTAGGAGGGTTGAAGTGGAAACCTTTCCCAGCAATGTGTAAGACCTGGGTGACTATTCCAGCACAAAGTGGCTCTGCAGGGGCATAATCCTGCCAGGACAGCCCAGGGAAAGCACACAGGACTCCTCTTTGGACCACCCAGGTAAAACCCTAACTCCAGAGTTCATGGTTCTCTCTCTTTCCTTTTAAAAATACATTTCCCTATGATAGTTTGATTTTTTTTCCCTGTTACCCATTTGATGTGTTCCTCACATGAGCACCGAGTGCCATCTCCTCTGGTTTTAAGGTTTAAAAGGCTAAAACAGAGGCTGCTGGCTCAGCACCGTTATTTCAATATAGCATTTTCCTCAGGGAAACATCAGCACACCAGGTAAAAAATAACCCTTGAAAACACGTGGCCTTTGATTAAGCTCTTTCCTTGTCAGACTGTCAGCAGAGCCCCTGCTGGCCCTGTGGCTGCACACCAGCAATAACAGTTCAGGGTGTTACAGTGCCCTGAGCTCAGCACAAGCCTGTTCCTCCCATTCCAAAGGCAGGGATATCCCAAGAGCTGAGAAGTCTTGTGGAAACTGCTGTTACCTTTTGATTTCCCAAAGCAGCTGGCACGGGTCCTTTGCCATGAGATAACCAGTTACCTTGAGGGTCTGCCAGACCCGGGGTCTCCAGCTGCAGTCCTGGCCCCAGGAGCCATCAATGCTCGTTGATGAAGTTGTCCCCATAGTAACTGTCACTTTGTGAAGTGACAACTATCACATGCATCCCTGTTCTCCCTGCCAGGACCACTTATTGCTGGTTTTGGGAACTCAGAGTGAAAATCCATAGTTACCCTACTGCCCCAGAAGAGTGGGGACCTCCACACCTTCCAAATTAGAATAATATCAAATTATAACGTTTGGGATTTGCATGCACCTGGATTTATGGATGATCATCAACCCTAAATACAGGCACAAGATCTCATGTTTGACTGATTTCAACTCTCCTCTAGGAGAGAGACCAGAATCCCAAGACCTTTATCCTCATAAACCTTCTGGATTTTAATAGTGACAACTTCTACTGGGTGAATTAGGCAAGTCAATTTTATAGCAAAGGCAAGTCAAATCTGCTATAATTAATTCAAATTAACACACCCACAAGCTCCTGAAGCCTATCATTGTTTTTGCAGCCATCCCTGAAGCGACACCTTACCATTCACATACAAGTCATCATTAAGAACTTTAAGACTAAACATTTCACAGGAATCCAAAAGTAACCTGCACAAAAGCAGGCTGGATTACAGAAACCCAGATGTTCCCTTTCAGTAGAACTTTATTATTAACATGGTCAACAAAGCAAAACAGTTTCCTGTAAATCTGATTATTTAACATGACTTTTATCTGTTCAATATTAAGCCTCTATGGAGAATTACTGGAGTGCATCCCATGGTACGTACGGTCTGTGATAGGAAACGACACCTCTGAAACTCTGAATAGCACAATGCCATCCAGGAAATGAGAAAGGAATGTGGTTGGCACTTACAACCTTCACTATTTTTTCTTTTCCTCTAGGAAAGCACAGCGTCCAGCATGGATATTTAAAGTGATCAGGTACCTGTGACAGAAAATACCAAAGCAGCAGGTCTAAGGCAAAAAACCTTATCCTTAGACAACAAAATTATAATTTAGATGCTGAAAAATACAATTCTGATGCTAGAATGTGAACATGGCCAACTGCTTCTGGACAAGGCTGCTGGAAATGGAGGCCAGGGAGCAATTTTGGAACATTAGGTTGTGGAACAGGCTCACAGACCATTGCTGGAGCACAATCAAGCTTTTCTGAGCTGTCAAATGCTAAATAGTTAATTTACAAAGAGGGAGAATAGCCAGTGTTCCTAGGTGCAGAAGAGGATATTGCTGGCTAAATTCTATGCACAACCACCCTGTTGCAATCGTGGACTGAGCTGGGGTAGATCCTGCCTGCAGCCCAGCCTGGATCCTTGGCACCCACTCTGCTGCAAGGACACTGCTTTGGCCTTGTTGTTCATGAGAGAATTCTACTTCTAATACAACAAAAACTGGCCACATTTGCCACTATGCAAAAGAAAAAAGACTTGGCTTCATGTGGTCATGAAGTCCTGCCAGAGTTCCAGAGAGGCAGTAGACAGAAGAGGAATGGAACGGTGGGAGTCCAGAGAGCCCAATGACTGGTTAGACCCAGGAAACTTTGCCAGCACAAGGAGCAAAACAGCCACACACTGATGTCACCAGCCTTTACTCCCCCCTAAAAACCTGGCTGTTTGAGCAGAGATTCACATGAGAAAGATGTGGTGGTGTGTTGAGGCTGGACACCCAGCTCTGCTCTGTGCCAGCCCTGCATCAGCCGCCGTTTCTCCTCCACCATGAACGGAGGCTGATCTGGAGACACTTTGCATTAGATGAACTCCACAAGCACTCAAATGCCCACTGGCAGGGCAGGACTGGGCAGGAAAACACCTGTGACAGGGGGTGGGAGCTGAGCAAAGAGGGACAGGTTTTCTACAGGCTCCCTTCAAACATAAATGGCACTTCTGCAAGCGCTGCTAAATGACACCCCCCTCCCTCCACCCCTTGCTCCCAGTTGCCTACTTACATTAGCATTTGCCAGCTGTCAAAGCTCTTGCTCAGTTCCAATGAAATCTCCTGGATTTTCTCCTCTTTCAGTGATTACCTTGAGCTGCTGGGATCAGCTCCTGGTGACACTGGAATTGCCAGATTATTCTCTGCTTCTTTTATATCTTTCCATCCTCTTCTCCTTACTAGCTGGAACCAATGGAGAGCCCAGCACAGACACGATGCTCTCCAGCAGGACACAGGAATGACCACCAGCCTCCTCAGGACTGTCTCCTGAAGGAGAGCTGAGGCTCTTTGTAACAGAATCAGCTTTCAGAGGCACTGAATGCTCACACCACTCACCCAAGAGATCCTATGGACTTCATATCGTAAGAGCTGTCTAAAACAGAGACGAAAACAAGCCATCTCCTTCTGCTTTAGGAGAATGGTCAGGCTGGCTCTGATCACCAGTTCTTCAGGCCAACACCTGCCTCCAACACCAAATAGTTGTGGATGTCTCCAGAAAAGTTTAGGAGCAGGACGAACACACAGTAATCAGCTGGGGTGTTTGATGGGCCCCGACAGCCTGGGTTTGGAGACTTTCCTGGTGTGTAACAGCCCTTGCTGCATCACTCTGCCATGAACTCATCTAACTGGGTTTTTTGCGCCATTTAAAGCACCACTCGGCCCCCTCAGCCTCCCACAGCAACGAGTGCCACAGTGGAACAACGTGCTGGGAGAGGGAACAGCTCACTGGTTTGTGCCAATGGGGCCTCCAGGGGCAGCTGAGTTTGCCCTCCTGTGAAAGGGCCCTGAATTCAGCCAAGGCACCCCTTGCCTAACTGATCTCCAAGCTCCAAAGAAAGCCCAACCTTGTGGCCTCACCCATACCTACCAGCCCCGGCACAATTTTTGGGCAACAAAAGTTGTTAGAGGTTAGAATGAGACCAGAACCCCAACAGGATTCATAATAAATATAATTGGCTAAAAATTAGGCATGGTTCAAGCCTTAATTGCTCTTGGATCCCATAGCTCAGCAGCTGCATTTGGAGAATGTCTTGGCTTATCTGAACACCTCTGAGCCACTTTGGGCTTTAGGATCAGAAAACTTTAGCAAAAAAAAGCAGCCATGGAGATGCAAGATGTATACGGGCTTGTAGACATCCCTGCATTTCACTCTCACGTTTTTTAAAATCATTTTCTCCTAAAGCCCAATTTAGCAACCGCAGCAGAGACTTGGTGTGTTTATGCAAATTCTCAGATTTACAGAAGTGCTGAGCTGAGTTGGGGTTTGAAGGGAAGGTTTCCTCGCTATTCCTCTTGCCATTTAAACACCAAGCAGGGATACACTGGTAGAGGCGGCCAGAAATAGATCCAAAACTTTGGAAGTGTCAAAACTGAATTCTGAAGAACAGCAGATTGAGAGAGAGCCAGCCAGTGCAGCCTGAGTACCAGAACTCTGAGCACTCACGTAGGGCTTCAGAAAATCAGGTTTAGATAACAAACTTAGCTGGTGAATGCCATAGCCCTTGTGCTTTGCCAAAGCTAGAATTCTCGGATGAAAGTTTTTGGCCAGATAAATGAATATTTTCTGATGAGAAATTGTTTAGCTGAAAGTTTCTGACTATCCCTCCATATCACACGGCACCCAGACGTGGGATCACAGCCTTTGCCAGATAACACATTCCTGCTCCGTGACACTCAGACCAGGCCAGGCTGCAAAAGTTAATTTACTGTAAGTTACTGATAGTGTCACTGACGGTTTATCATTCCCAGGCTGGTATGTATTTATTCTGATTTAAACAGCTAACATCTTGGCTCTCCTTTTTAATTGCACTTTGAGTCTAGCTGCCTGGTTATTTGTACAGGCAAAACTATTGGTGTGCAAATGAGGTCATAAACTGTCACTCAGACAGTTACCATCACAAGCATCACTCCTAATAATCGTGTTTTCCATTAACTAAATTTTTTAGCAAGTTGTGTGTCAAAGCAGGATTGCAGTTCTGACATGCCCTGCCAGCAGGGTATTTAACTGAGCTGCTCCTGCTCTAACGTCCCTCTCTTGAAGCCTTTTAAGGAACAAGAATAGATTATCACCATCGTGACATTGGCAAATATGGAGACTGCAGAGACTACATGAAATAAATTGGAAATGGCAGGTTATAGTACTGGAATTGACAACGCAGGGATCGCTGGGCCTGTCACATCCTTGCTGGGTGAATTGACACTGCACCTCGGCATCAGCAACCGCAGCCTCGTGGACTGTGTGAAGTGGGGGTTCAGCTGCAGTGTCACCTCCACACAGCCCGGCTCAGGCCAAACGGAGAGACCTCAGCCATGCCTTGTGGGTGATCCCACAGCCCCTCTGCTGCTCAGCCCGCCCCGGACTTCACCTGCGACCTTAAGTGTGGCTGTTCTCCGTAAATGCAGCACCAGCCTGTCAGAGCTGCCTTCAGGAGCAGAATGACCTGCCAGCCAAACATCTCGACCTGATCTTGGGCTTGATGCAAGAACGGTGAAAAGAAAAAAAAAGAAAAAAAAAAGAAAGAAAAAAGCTGACATTAAGGACTAAAAATAAAACATAAACAAGATTTCTTAATTTAAACAAGAAATGGAACAAACAGGCAACCTATTAATGTGTTTCTAATCTAGAAGTCAGGAGGAGAGTGGCATTTCCAGATCTTTTGTCTTAGCTGTGAAACTTGGTGAACCAGAAGGAAGCAGGACCTTGGCATTCAGGAGACACAGGCTGCAGATCCAGAGCACAGTCACATCCACAAGTGACCACCATCAGCTCTACCCTGCCAGCCCAGCGTGCCTTTACCTTACCCACCTTCCCTGCTGCCAGAGGAGCAGGCTCTGAGGCTCGCCCAGGAGCACCATTCCCTGGGTTTCCATAGAGGAGGATGCCCCATGGCTCTGCAGGAGACACAGACCCACTGGAAAAATCATTGCCTGCAAAAAGACAAGGTAAAACAACCGAGTGTTACGTGTGTAGTCTGACAATAAGAAGGTGGGGAATGACCAACAGATTTCCCAAGCAAATCACAGCAAACCAATTTGTCAGGATAATTAGCACGGAGCCAAAGGGGAGCGGTAGATGTGATACATCTTGGCTCAGGAAGGCTTGTGACACCATCCCATTTAACTTTCACATGAGCAAAATGAGGAGATGGAAGCTAAATGAAAATTTACCACAAACCCACACTCTCAAAGTTATTGTCTGCAGCTCAGTGTCGAACACAGCACTGTCCTGTAGCACATCATTCTGCTTGCAGGGTGGCTGGTTCACCTACAAAATCACAAATGCGTGGCTGAAAAGGGGTATATCACTCTGGGCAACAGCCTCGCAGCTCAAGATGACACCCCCAGGTAGGAGAACTCACCCAACATCCCCGTGGTAAAGGTCAATAAAGCCACCTGTGGAACACCACAACTCAACAGGTAGGTTGAGACTCCTTAAAATCATCCCTTTTCTTCTTGGAGGAGGAAGCAGTCCCCGTGCCTGTGAGACCTTCTGCTGAGCCTGCCTTGACAGAGTCTCCCTGTAATTAAAAATAAGAGACCATTTCCAGCAAGAGCTGGGTTTCATTGTGCCTCATTTCCACATGGATGGAGAGGTGCCTCACTCCTCCTTGCTGCTGGTTCCTGAGGGACCTGGGTGCTTACCTTCATCCCCAAATCTGAGCTACAAGCCTTTAAATCTCTTTTGCAAGTGAGGCTAAGTCTTAAAACAATCCGTTCTTTCCCAAATTTCAACCCTACCTTTAAGTTCTTCCATTGTTGGTGAGTGCATTTTTTTAACCTTTTAGCCTTTACCGTGCCACAAACACCATTTCAATAGACAAATAATTTAAAGGAAAGCAAATGGATGCTTATGAGAGTACCCAGCTGCCCAACCACCCAGCTGGCCATGTAGACTGGGAGTAGTGGAGGGCTGTGTGTCCACCTGATTGCCCATTGAAGAGGCCCACATTCCACAATGCCCCAGTCAAAGCTCTCTGGAGAATTAGCATTGTGCCCACGTGTAATAAGTCAGTTATTTGCCAGCAGGGGAAACACTGTGAGAAGTGAATGAGTTTTACTCTGTTCAGTGACATTACTAATGACTCATGCAGGATTATGGGTAACAAACCTTTGAAATGAGAGGTTGAGTTGTACACTACATTATACATCTGAATTTCATGGTATATTAGTGACAGTGATTGGTAATACAATATGATGGGGAATTGCCAACATCAGAGAGAAGTTAATACGATGTACTGCAATTTCTCAGAGAGTCCCATACTTTTTCTGGCGCCACCCATAATCTGCTCATTACAGTCTGGCAAAGAGCAATCCCTCTCCAGTAGTGAGGGGCACCAGTGCTCTGACAGCCAGTCATAAATTTGAATGGAAGATACGCAATCTGAAATGTTCATGTTTCCATGGATCGTTACCCGATTGTATCTCCTCTAAGAAGCAGGTGATTTTTTAACATCCTGCCACAGTTTATTTCTGATGATATTTTCTCTCTCCAGATAACCCTGATGCCAGCTTATGTCTTGGAGCCTTTCTTCCCCATCTTGCTCTGTTAGAATGGCTGATACAGTCTACACGCATGTTAACTAAACACCAGTTAATGGAGCGTAACTAAGAAGAAGAATTAATATATTTACAAAAAAAAAAAGTACTTCTAGACAATTACAATCAGTGTAAAATGTCTCACATAAGGCATTAAAATTACAAAGGTAGCCACAGATTTATGTGTACAGATTCTGGCAAATCACAGGGCCACATGTGTCCCCTCAGTCACTCCTGTTCCAAAGAGCACAAGCAAATGTTTAAACCCTGTGTGACAGTAACCTGGAATATTCCGTGGCTGTTTTACAAGGCTGGTAAATATCCATCCGACCTTTTCCATTTGTGGAAGATTTGGTGTTTCCTGGGAAACTTCCATGGGACGTGCCCAAGAATACAGAAAAGCCCTGGAGACCTCGGGGTGCCCTGAAGACCAAACCACACATACCCATGAAGCAGATGCACCAAAAGCATCACCTTCACAAGGAGCCTGAAACGGGAAGTCATTGCTAGGACAAGGTGGGAACAGCAGGCTCCATGCCTTGCCCGCACTCCCCCCAACCCAGCGGTGCTCCGGTGCCGTCAGTGCCTGCCCGTGTCCGAGCTGCCCCGCAGCACGGGGCTGCTCCTGGCACTCACTGAGCTCTGAGGCTGCAGCAAAGCCACCCTCCCGCAGCCACCCACTTCTCTGGGCGTCTGCTCACCTTCCACGACCAGGCTGTTCGGTGCATCCACACCTCAGCGACCAAACGCCTCCCAGAGCTGTTCATGCCAAGCCTCCGACACAAAAGGGTCTTCATCTCCCCCAGAGGCCCCTGGTGATACCTCCAGACAGAAGAATGACACATCCTGCCGCTGATCCAGCTCAGCTCCTGTGCCAAAGAAATGGGTTGAAAGACTGCGTATTTGTTTTAATCCTGTATTTGCTGGAGAAGGTCCTGGAGGGAGGCCCAAAACACTTTGTGTGGCAAGCCCATTGAAAACCATAGCTGAGATCCCATCAGCAGGAGGACAGGAACTGGATGGTAATCATGAGGAGTGAATGGACAAAAGTATCTCCCTCCAGCATTAAATTCAAGCCCTGACCTTTTCCAACATAATGACTAACTCAACCTTTACATAATAATGTGTGTGATATTTGGAGAGTATAACATACGTGTCATTTTAATTAATTGAACAGAAATAGATTCACAGAAGAAAAATGAATTAACCAATCAGCAATCACCTTTCTATCTATTTGATGTCAGAATAATTAGTTTATTCTCGTAATCTCTTGACCCCTCTAGAAATCCTAACCTTGCTGACCTCCTTGAGAATAGGAGCTCATTTGAATAGCACCATAATTGTGCTCCGGGTGCATTATCATCTAGTTTCATTTTTATTAGGGTAATTTTATCCCTTCTTACTATGTCTCTCCCTGAAAAGCTGACCCAAACCCTGAGAAGGACTGCAGGACTTGGCTGAGTAGCACCATTGTACTTTGGATCACGACCATGGCCAGCAGAATCCTTCCTCCTAGAAGGTGGGCTGGTTTTGTTAGCTGGAGGATCAGCAATAATTTTACCACTGTTCTGCCCATGGCCAACAGTATTCCTACAGATGTCCTGACATTGGCAGTTGCAGACTGTTACCAACCAGCAAATGCTTAAACAAAACCACAATTTGTTCCAGAATGATAAAATGACCCTACAAAGTGAATTACACTGTGAAAAATAAATGTAAAACACAGTGTAGATGCACAAATGATTATTTCATTATCTGGCCAATGTAAGAACGACAGATACAAATTGTTCCAATCATAGAGTGATGAAAGAGTAATGAACAATGGGTTCTTGAATGAGCACAGGAAGAAAATAATGAATTGCAGTTTAAATGAAATCAGGAGTCAATGGACTGGATCCCAGACTGTCCTTCAGACACAGGAATTCTGCATTAGTTAAACACTGTCATTTGAAGAAACGTCCTTTAAGAAGAAGGAATCTAAATGGGTCACAGAAAGAGACAAATATGATAAGCCTAGATGCTGGCTGGCTTTTAGCAAGCTGGACTGGAGCATCCCCATTCCTGATGCTTTGCTAATTGACACACAATCTACTACAGGTGAGCAGCTTCCACTCTGAAAAGTTAACAGGTCCTTGATACTTTTTGTTTCCCTGGTTTAACCTTGCTCTTTCTCCCCTACTCAGCAACATCTGAGGACACCTCCACACAGAATCTGGGCACAGAATGAAGACCAAGACCCTACAGCTTCTGGGAAAGGAAGTGTCAGTTAAGTAGAAATAACACGTGTGGCAAAAGCTCTATTTATTTTTTTGTTGGCAAACTTTCTGCAATAGTTGGATTTATCTTCTTTTCTCTTGTTTCTTACCAATAAACCAGTAATAAGTCAAGGATTTCTAACGTTGTTGTCAAAGAAACATGTCCCATTTCATGTACCACAGCTATCCATCACTCTGCACAGCATCTTGTACCGAAGCTACATTTCTCTCCAGAGCTCAGGACATCTGACCATTTTAGCTCTGTGTGCAGAATCTCTTTACACTCCATGAAGACATCTTAGAAATGAGCAGAAACTCCTCGGTGTCACAGGCGGGGCTCAAAGAGTCTCTTGCACCAGCTCAGCCCTCCTGCTGCTCTGCCCCTGCCATGGCCATGGCAGCGCCTGCCCTCCTGTTCCTCACACCCTGCCAAGTACCAAAGCGAGTGGCAGCACTTCGAGCCTTATGTGCCTCGGCAAAGGACACGGTGCCCTGGGCTGAGCAGCCCCCAGGGAAAGGTCGTCTTTCATCCCTTGGTGCTCAATGGCCTCGAGACATTTGAAAACTAGCAAGTCCCAAATCCAGCAAGGAGGAGCACCTTCAAAAGCCTCAGAGTGGTGGCAACAAAGTGAAAAGCAGGGGAAAACAGGTTTTGCTTGCCTTGTGGACAGAACTATTTATTGAAGAAAAAAGCTATAGGTTAGAGGTGGCATCTCTGCTGTGTCAGTGCCTGAAAGGCCACCTGCTTGTGTCTAATTCAATGACATGTTCTGCAAAGGGTTTTTTTCCTTCAAGGTCAAGGTAAATGTCATGTGCCTGCTATGTACACCTCAGCCAACATCCACAAAACATTACCCATCGCTGTATGTGGGCAGCCTGTCCAGGCAGAATCAGACCACAACAGGACGTACAGCCCCTCACTCTTCCTCTAATGAGATTTCTGCTTCAACAGATCCTGGTGCTGAGCACACCAACCCCCCAGCAAATGTCCCTTGGACTCCATCAGGGAGTCCAGAGACAGCCCGGGAAAACCAGGGCAACTCACCACGGGCACATACAGAGCTCAGGGCAGAGAGAGCAGGGGTAAAACACCTTCCTGGGCACTTTTGCCTGGATATTCAAAACCTTTCCTCATTGACTCAGAGAGACAGAACTCTCCTCATCTGACAGATGAGTTTTACAAAATGCGATGAGGATTGCAAACTCCAGAGTATTTTGGTTCCCCTGCAAGCTTGATACAGGCACGAAACTGTGCTGCAGTTCTGTGGAGTGGGAGGGAGTGCTGAGGATGGGCTCTCCTCTCCCACTCTGCTGTCTCAGGAGAGGCTCCTTAAGGCACAGCCTCAACAAAACCCTGCCAAATCTCCAAAACAAGGAGAATCCATTCCCCTGGAGTTTGATAAACAGCTCCCTGAAGGACTGTTTGGCAAAAAACCCCACCACTGGACCCAGAATCAAGATGATGCAATGCATGAAGTTATCACTGGCTGGCTGCCACACCTCTTAGATGATTTCAGGTCTCAGATCATCTATAGCATAACATGACATGATGTTCCATGGTGTCCTCCAACCAACCTGGCGCCAGCCAAGTAAGACAGCAGTTCAAACATCTGGTTCTGAAGAGACACCCAGCCACCACCTTAGAGCTGAAACCAGACTGAAAATATTCCCTGGTGGACACTGCAGAGAGCCTTACTCCTGTCCAACAGTCAGATCTCTGCCTGCAACAACCCACAGCACCCCCCCGGGAGATTGGAGAGGAGTCCCTGCCCATGGAAGGGCATTGGAAAAAAAGTGCACTGCTTGCAGTGCTCCATGAAGGGTCCAGCATGGCCCTTATCATCCGAAGGGCACTTCATTCAGAACTTCAAGATGATCAGAGTGGGCTTTCAGCACTCAGCATCTCCTGACTCCTACACCTTTGTCTTTCCTTTCTCATCATCACATTAACACTTTTGTGTTATGGAATATTTATGAGGCACACCACAAGCTTAATGGTTTCTTCCTTCATTTGCAGCTAGCCTGCGTTAATACAAGACTCACAGTATTCAATCTCAAATCCATCAAGGATTCCCAGGCTTAAAATCACCGCCACTTTTAATGAGAAAGGAAATCGTAAATCCAAGTTGCAAAAACAAAGCTGTGTGGGAGAAGCACGAGCAGTGCAACTGCATCCTTCACTTTAAAAACATCTGGAAGAAAAGTTCTGTTATTGGAACCAATTCTAAAGCTGTGAATTACAAAGTAGCTCTCTGCCCTAAATATTTACCAAAAGTTCCCCAAAATAGATGCCCACATACCATGGTGCATTCCTCTCCCTGCTGCCCATCCTGCAGCGTGGGAATACATGAGTGAGGTGAGGAGTCAGACAGCTTAGAGCTGGCCTTGGGACTCTGGCCATGTCCAAACCACTCATATTTATGTACTTGTGGGAGTAAGAGATCAGCTGAAGACCAGGCATCCATTATGGTACATACGTTTAGTTATCATTTGCTGGGCATGAGCTGCTTGGCCTTGTGCTGTCGGCCCCACTAGATGCAGGTGAATACCCACCATTCCTCAGCCCTGTCATATCTTAGTGCACCAGCAAACCTCCAAGCACGTGTATGGTGTAGGGATTGTGTCACTGGGGCACAGACCATTCTCTGTAAGGGAACGCTCTGTCTGCTGTGATCGATAAGCTACTGCTGCCAACTGATGTGATCCCTGAGACTTCCCCAATATGTTTGTGGTTATAGAACTCATTCTTTCCTACCAATATGTCTTCATTATTATCTCCTACATGTGCATGTGCACAAAACAATCCTGAGTATCAACAGAAGACACAAATCTTGCTGCTAATGAGACCACTGCAACCCTGTAAGTCAATCCTACTGCATGAAGTAATAGCCCAACATTTAGTGCCATTTAGCTGCCAGACATGCCCTGAAAATAAACATGAAGGTGCAAAGACAAGCTGATGCTTCATCAAATAAAAAAAATTAAAATCAGTAGATTGTACTTTCCTGGAAGACCTCTGGAAGGCTTTGAGGCCAGGCCTTCTTGGAAATACATCAACGCAGACCCAGTGGGGTCAGCAGAACACCTCAAAATTTTCCTGCGGAGGATCTGAATCTGTGTATTCACCCTGTGTTAAAGGCAATTGCTCCTGAGTTTGTGTCTGGAAAGGAACCTCAGCACCAGCCTCTGCGGGCAGCCACTTCTCCAGCTGCTTACAGCAAAGTCTCAGCACCAGTAACAGCAAAGTTGAGCTTCCCTTTCCTTCTGTTGTCAGGCTCTATTTCAGCAAGCGACCTCAGGATATGCCTGACTTCCAGCTACAGCTCCTTGCCTTTGAAGATAATGGGGTAATCACACATTTAAAGTTAGATGTCTCTTCCTCTCCTGGGAAAAATGGTCCTTAATACCTCTGAGTTTAAAGAAGGTCTGGCAATATTTCTATTCACCATCACGCAAAAGGCAGAATTTGCAGATTTAAGAGTGGAAGGCAATTTCCCCCACTGCATTCAGTAACAAAGAATAGTGCCATAGGCTTTCCAGCAGCCAATCCATTTGGTACTTCACTGACAAGGTTAAAACAGTCAGAAATATATTGTGTCATCCTTGGAACAGAGGTTTATTGCTCATATGTAACTAATTTCTACCAAGATGTTGGTTGAGGAGAAAAAGCATTTGATAGTCTGGGTTTGCAACTGGGGGCAGTCACCAGGTGGGAAACAAAAGCAATTCAAACACAGGCTAAATTGCTATTTGCCAAGCACTTGATTTCCAAGGAAATTAACACATTCAGCAATTCAAAGGAAACCTGACAGTGCAGGAGAAGAGCTCAGGGACAGCAGGTTTCCCCCAGGGTATGCTCAGGAGAGAAACGGGGACTAAGGGGCTGAAGACAACCTACCCTGCGACAGCTCCACTCTCCTCTCTAAATCTGGTCATAAATGAGGTGCCATCAATTCCAAAAGCACATCCCAAACAACTCTAGTTGTGCCCTTCCCTGGACGCGTCCTTTAGTCAGAGCTTCCACTGCTTATGTCATGGTGTGACACTGATGGGGAGTGGAACTGAGCACCTGACTGAATCCAGAGCCTGAGACAAACTGCAAAGGAAATTCAATGTCTGAAGGAGCACATGAAAAGGAGTAAGCAGAAAGAAACAGTTTAGTCTGCTCTACAGAGTTTCTGCTCAAAAATAGGAAAGGCTGCTGCAAACTTGGACTGTAGATGAGCAGAAAAGCCCTTAGGAAAGCAGAGGGGCTCAGGAGCAGCACCTGGAATTGGCCCTGCTCCTCCGTAAAGAAAACACGCCAGGTTTTGAGGAAAAGCAGCTCCAGCAGACAGCATTTTGGCAGGACAGGCTGCCCAGCAGCACACTGCAAAAGAGTCCCCTGCCAGCACCTCGCCACCCTCATCCAGTGCTTGGCTCTGCCCGCACTGCAGCATCTCATCTGCACAGCACAGATAATGCTCCCACCGCCGCCTGCCTGGCCCTTTGAGCGCGAGGCTCACGGTTGTGCCAACCACCTCCCACGCGGGGACCTCCGTGGAGCCACCACCTCGGTGCCAGCACCACCTCCCCGAGGAGCAGGTCCCACCCGGGGCGCCTGGATGTGCTGCAACCCATGCCAGTGCCCGGCCCGTGCCGTGCCAGGGCTACCCCGCAGGCACCGCCGCCGCTCCCGGCCGGCCACAAGCCCCTGCTGGAAACATCCAGGTTCTGGAGGAAACAACACTGCAAACCTCACCGCCTTCTGACCCCCCCAGGGGAGCCCAGCTTACACGCCTGGGCACACCGTGCACATTCAGCCGAGCTTTTGTGTTGCATTATTTAATTTTTCCAAAAACATCCCGTTTCGAATCAAGGTTATTTTTTTTTCCCCTTATCCCTCCAAAGAATAAATAGCAGCGGCATTGGAAATGGATGGGCTCAAACGTGAGAACATGGTCATTTGGGGTAGCCTTTAGGAAAAACAGTAGGAAACAGCAACCTTGGTAGAGTTTGAAAAGCCTGGCCCCCTTTTGGGCTGCTTGTAGTAATCAGGTCATGGGGGCAGTGCCCTGGCAGAGCCTCAGCCTTATGTTTAACTTACACCAGGGAAACAAGGGGCAGTGGCAGTGGGAAGGGGAGGAAGGTGCCTGCTGAATGAGTATCCAGCCCACAAAGAGTGTTCAAGGTCCACCAGCAAGCACTGAGCAGGGGGTCACCGCCTGCTGCAAGTGCACCCTGTGTGCCAGGATCTGGAGGTGGTGAGACATCCCAGGGAGGGAGCTGAGCCCAGCGCAGGGAAAAGAGGAGGCAAAACAAGCCTCAGGAAGGCTCTGGGCTGGCACAGACCCCAGGGCAATGCAAGGTGTGGGTGGTGCTGTCCCCAGGGGACTTCCCACAAAAAAGATGGTCTGGGAAGGGGGGAAATCCCATCAGACTGCTCTGGACTACCCTGAGAAATCCTGCCCAGGGGGAGACCCCAACCCACCCCACACTTACTTGAGCTCACTCCTCTGGCTCACCATAGGCCCTGTGTCCCAGGGATCTTCCACCCACGCTGCTGTCGGCTGCACGGCATCCTCCCCAGGGTCCTTGCACTGGGGACAACTGGGAGCTGCCTCCGTGACATCAAGACACCTATTGCATGGCTCAAGTGCAATTTAAGCGTGGAGCAGTAAAACTATATGCAGAACCAGCAACTGCAACACCGAATTTGGGCTGGCTTTGGCTGAAATTCAGCAGGTCGACACCATTAGATTTTGTTGGGGGCCGAGACAGAGTCCTCCTTGGCATTTCTAGAAGACTTTGTGATAGTTATCTTCCCTTTCTACTATTTGCTTTACGCTTGGAAAAAAAGCTATCTCAGGAGTCCTTTGAACATTAAAATTTATGCCATGCATGCTACTTTCTTCAAATATTTTAAAATATTGGAAACATAAGAACGTTGGCGGGGTGCCCAGGATCCTGCCTTTTCGGATGAAAGGTTCAGATAACTGACACTTCCAATTACTGTTTCTCCCTGAAGAGGTCAACCCTGCTCCGGCTCCAAAGCAGAGCAGCGCCGGTACCAGAGGCCCCCCAATTTCACAAAAGGTTAAAAAATCTGCACGGGTGCTAATTAAAGCCACGGCACTCTGTCTCTGACCTAGTTCTGCCTTGCTTTCAGGAGGTTTTACCTGAGTTATCTTTCAAACCACTTAAAAATTAAAATGGTTAATAATGTATTGGAGCCAAACGTTACCCTGGGCTGGCTACGCGGGGAAGGTTGGTCTTGCTTGCGGGTGGCATCGCTCGTGGTCACTGGGGACAGGGAACATTGCCAGCCTGATCCTCTGCATAAATGCACCTTTATGCATTTATTGATGGCCCAAACCTTTTTTGGCTGAGTTCTGTAAATGCCCAATATCATGCTGGCCAAATCGGGAGGCAGAAGTTGGCTGAATTGTTCCTCGGGTCCCCGACACATCCATCTGCACAGTCAGACCCTGCTATGAAAAACCCGTGTGTATTCCTACAATATCTCTATTGCTGTCTCCTCCCAAGGTTTAATTTCCTGGGATAAACAGCAGGGCATTTCCAGGCTGAGGAACAAGGGCTTAGAAATTTTCCTTTTCGCTTCTGCACCTTGCCTTGACAGCAGCTGAAATATTCATTCAGGAAAGTTTCGTTTTACCATATTTTTTACTCGGCTGCCACTTAGTGGCAATGAGAAGTCATAGCTTGGGGAAAGGCACCAGCCAACTCACAGACTGCCAATGGATCTGGTGTTCCAGTGACTCGTCCTGGGGCTGTGGGGCAGGTTACTTGCTCAGTAATTCAGTTTTCACTCCATTTTCCACGGGTTATGAAGAACGTTATGAACCCTCATCTCATCTGAAAAAGCATTAAAAACAGCCTAGCCACTATGAAGGCAACGTCCAATTTCAGTGTTTTTTTGTTCATCAAAGAAGGTGGGTGGTGTTCTCCAGCACTCACCTTTGAAGGCACTTTCAGAGGCCAGGGTTGGAAGTGCCCCCCTGTCCCTGAGACCCCCAGTAAGGCAGACAGAGCATCGCAGGCGGGTCTGCTGCTGTTGCACCATGAGAAGGGTCTGCCTTCGGGGGGTAAAAATGGCTCTTGCTGAAAACCCAAACTTCTGCAAAGAGGAGTGAGCTGTTTCATAAACCCAGCACTGTATCTCATCGGGAATCCCAGCATGAGGTGAGGACATGTCCAAGCTCCCACTTGCCTTCTTGCTGCTACTCTGAAGCAAAACAGCTGGATTTTCAAGTTTCTGCTGAAAAGTCAAGATTTCCTATGGAAACAAATCATGGCATTGTGATTTTACAGGGGGCAATAACAACAACACGGCAATTATCACACCAGGGAAGAATCTTAAAAAGCCAAGTGAGATTTTCACGTGAGGGAACTTGCAATCTTTCTGTGGTAGCTCTGTGCTCAAAATCTGGCATCCCTGAGACACACCAGCTTTCATTTCCATAAGTTTCATTGCTATTTCCATAATTGCATTGGAAATATAAAAAAAAAAAAGGTTTTTTTGTATTCTCCATGGAGGTGGAAGAGAAGGAGCTGAAATTACAGCATACTGGAACCTTCACATTGCAAATGCGTTAAGGTTCCCTTGTTTTCTTTTCTTTTATAACCTGCATTGATTACTGTCAAGACAAATTTCTTGCTGTGAAACAGAAGTAAGTCCTCTCAAACAGACCCTGAACTCAAAGTGACAGTCACATTATCTAATTAAAAAAAAAAAGAAAAAAAGAAAAAAAGCCAAGTTAAAAAAAAAAAAAAGGTAATATTCAAGCCTCACCTAAGCCCTCAGTTTCACCTCTCACTCTAATCACAAGCCCTGCAAAGTCACCTAAAGGGCTCTCGTGCACCTGGGAGCAGCCCCTGGGCAGTAACCCAGCACACAGCAGGGCAGTGGGTTTCCTGCAGGAGAGGGAGGCAAGGCAGTTTGTGCTGCCTTTCCATCCCACATCAACTCCACTTCCTCGCTGTATCTCAGCTCATTTGCAGACCTCGTCAAACTGGGACCAACTTGCTGGTCTGCTTTGCCCTGCATGGCTTAAAGTGTCCCTGCCAGCCCATGCCCAGGCCTGCTCTGGACCCTCCAGCTCTGCATGTGTGGGGGTCCCCTCCGGCTCTGCCCTCTGCATGTGTGGGGGTCCCCTGTGGCTCTGCTCTCTGCAGGTGTGGGGGTCCCCTCTGGCTCTGCTCTCTGCATGTGTGGGGGTCCCCTCCAGCTCTGCTCTCTGCAGGTGTGGGGGTCCCTCAGCATGTCCCCAGGGACCGCAGCACCCCGACACAGCGAGCTCAGAAATAAGCTGGAAGAAGCTGCTCTTTCCGCTGTGGATTTCTTTGTTCTGAATTTTATTGGTACTTCGGATTAGTTCAGCTGCTGAGAGCAGTTGGCATCCCATTTGAACAGCTCTACCTGGGCTGGCATTAAGACAAAATGTTTACTTTTCATACCTCTGCACTTTAAGCTGTGCTGCAGAAATCCAGCTTTTAAAAAACCTGCGCCTGCATAGGCATCTCTATCCCTTTTCATCCACTTCATCAATTGCCTCCTCGAGGAAATATTTTGGCAATGTCGCAGATGATTAAAGGCTCGGGAGCACGTGTCAAGAGACAGCCAGGACTGCCCTGCCATAGGACCATCCCCTGGCAAATGCAACGGGACCCCGAGCGGGTTGACTTTGGACTGTTGCCACTTCTGTCTGAGGGGCAATGGCACTGCAGGCACTGAGAGGTCCCCACAGTCCCCCCATGGGAACAGCAGAGGCAGGCTCTGCTCTCCTGCTGCCAGCACCGTCAGCTCCCTTTGTCCCTCCCCACGAGGCAACATTTTGCTCAGTGTACCTTGAGGAGCCCCATCTCATCTGGCACCCACTGGTGGGTGAGCTCACGACCATGGCACCCACCAGCCTGTCTGCCCCACAGGGCACTGGAGCACAGGTTGGCTCTGGTGGCCATTTCCTCTCTGCCTTGTGACACAGCACAGAGTGACACCGAGCAGAGCAATCAGCTGATGAACGATGCACAAAACGACCTCTTCGCAGCTTCCATCGCTTTGCTGGACTAATTGCCAACATATTTTAATCACTTTGAACCACTAGAAAGAATCAGTCTTGGCTGGCACAGCTGGACATGGCTTTACATCCAGCTATACCTAAGAGGGAGCAGAGAGATGAACAGTTTTGCTAACTGGTACATGCAGTTTATTTGATCGAGGAAGAGCCAGTTGACCGGCAGCTGCAGGAACAGGTAACATTTAGTTTGCTCCCTAACAAGAAGGGACGAGAGCAATTACACAGAATCAAGAAATATAAACACACACAGACTGAAAACAAATCACCCAATTGGGGCAAAACACAAGCAAGTTGTCTGTTGTGGCAATTCAAACTCACAACATTTAAGGCACAACTGGTTCCTGAGAGGACTCTTGACCTAAAGAGACTTTGCCTTCTTTGGGAGGACACTTCAAAACACCCACTGGCCCTGGGGATTGCCCATGCACTTAAGGGCAGAGGCACCCTGGGAATGCACTTGCAATGCCCATTTCATGCTCCCCATGCAAAGTTCAAGGCACTTTGTAGGAGGAAGAGATTCCCCTGGCCAGCATCCCAAAGCCATGGGCTCTGCAGGACAGCTCTTTTTCCTTTGAGATAATACATTAGGGAAAATGGGATAACTGCATTTTTGTCAAAAGAGCAGCGTTAAAATTCTGCCGTGCTAGCCTTGCCTTGCCCAAGGCAAGTAATTTTTTTGACAGGTGAATAAAATATCATTAGTTTCTCCACTGTCATCAATCATCAAAGTGAAGGCTGGGCGAGTAACCTCTCCAGACAGTCCTGGGGACTGCATTAGCCCCTGGCTTCTAAAGAAGCAGAGAGGGGCCAAGGCAGGAGGCTCCCTTTATCTCTAAACGCATGGGAGGCAGGCAGCTAAAACCTCTCCCCAACTTTGACTTCTTTCCCCAAAGCGTTAGAAGCTGACAACAGCATAGAAATGGAGATTTCACGTTGTCACTCCAGCCTTGGCCAGCTATTTGTGGCCAGGTAGCCCAGGCTGGGCCAGATATTGTATCAGGGCATTGCTGAGAGCAGCAGCATAAGTTAAGGAGAGAGAATGACAAATCTGAAGCTTTTGTCCAAAGGTCACACACTTGAAGCTTCTTTCACATTTGTGTGAGTTAATTTACTTTAAAAAAAAAAAAAAAAAAGTAACAGAAAAAGAAAAATCTTCACAACAAAGAAAAATGAACAGAAATCTGTCCCGGAGACTGCCATGGCCGTGAACTTCCAAAGCTATTGTGATTTCAATAGAAGAATAGGAGACACTGCCATCAAAAATGCCATTGATATTGTAACAGATCATTGCCTAAATAGACCATAACAGCCCCCATTTCAATGGTTACTGAGAAACGAGTTAACCCCTTCCCGTCTGAGCGCCTGCACAATCTCTGCGTGACACATCAAAGGAGACACAGCAGATAGTATGAATTTCACACCCTTTTTCTGCCCCTGTCAGCTCCTCTGAGCTTCCCTGTCCCTTTCCTTTTCCACACCATATCAGAACCAGCCACAAGGGCAAATCCTTTTAAGCACAGGCAGAAAACCTGGGGTGAGTTCATTGTCTCATCCCCCCAGCCCCACTCCCCAAACCACCCAGGAGAAGGCAGAGCCTTCCCCAAAGGTCTGGGGCTCAGGGGCAGCTGAAATGCCAAAAATTAACAAAAAAATTTAGATGATTGATAGATAGATAGATAGATAGATAGATAGATAGATAGATAGATAGATAGATAGATAGATAGATAGATAGATAGATAGATAGATGGATACTTTCTCTATATAGAGAGATATATATTTTAATTCCCAGTGGATCAAGCCCCTAAATCCTTACAACTCTGAACCGGCTTTCAAGGAAAACAAAACTAAACAAAACAACAACAAAAAACCAACCCAGGCCAGACCAAACCAAATCAACAAACAAACCAAAAAAACCCACAAACACCGCACAACGAAACCACACACACATAAAAAACCCACAGTAGTACTTTCTTTAAAAGACAGCTCTTCTCTTTCAAGAAGGCTATTGCAGTAGACCCTCACCAAGCTCCTCTTGGAGGGTACACATTTAGCTTGTTCTTAAACACTGCCATATTCTACCTCTGGGACCTCCTGAAATATTAAGCCAAACATCTTTCAAAATGCATCACGCCTCCGTCACCTTGATTTACACATCTTGGGGAGACAAGGAATAAAAGCAGGTTTCTTTGGGGAAAAAAAAGGGACTATTTCCATAATGCTCCACATTAATTGAATCTCAATCCTTTAATTCTTTACTAATTGAATCTGGGACCACATTTGCCATTACTTAGCATAGGACATATGCCAGGCTAACTAACTCTTGCAGAGCATCCTCCTGCTTTTTCTGCACCACAGTCCAGGAAAACCCTGCTCTGGATTTATGACATGCCTTCTTCACTTCTCAGGCATGTACATACATGTATTATGGGCATGTGTATGGATAAACTTAAATATAAATATAATATAAATGTAACATGCAAACCCCGCTAATTTCCCCTCTTAGTCAATTGTTCATCTTGAGATTCTCTAGGCTGATTTTTTCCTACAAAACACTATTCTGTTATTCTCCAGCTATTTGCTGTTTCAAGACTTTAAAAGCCCTTTGCTATAGTCTTGCAGACTTTTCTACAGAAAAATATGAGTCAGAAATGCAAGTGCTCCAGATTTGCTTGGAGCAAGGATGCCTGGAATCAAGCTGGGACCTGTCTCCCTGCTGGAAGGCCATGGCCATGGCTCCAAGACTCTGCTCAGCAGTTTGCCACCCAAAAGTATCATGGGGCCACTGGCCACACAAGTAGAAGGATATTTCCCAGAGCTTCCAGATGTTACCTGACAGCTTGGAAATAAGAGACAATTGCAAAAGACAACTACGCTCTTCGGTGAGTCCTGCAGGGAGTGGAGATCCTGGAGAGGACACCCCTTGGACTGGGGATTCATTAGTCCTGATGAAAAGACCAAGGGGTTTGTTAATCCTGCACAATTCAGACTCCACAGCATCTCCTGGGAAACTCCTCAGCTCCTTCTGGCATCTCAGGCAGAAACCCACCTGTGTGGAGCCCCTGGCAGGGTCCTGGGCACGTCCCCCCGAGTGGGGGTCAAAGCTCTTCGCAGCCACGTTGGGCTGGCCCAGCGGCTGCTTCGGCGGCTGCCGTGGGGCTGGAGGGGATGCTCTTGGTGCCAGGCACGCGCAAACACAGCGCCCAGACAGGCAGGGCTTCCCTCTGTGCCTGGCAAGGCAAACCCAGTGCCAGGGCAGGGCGGGTGCCCCCAGAGCCTGGCATGGATGGGCACAGCCCACCCCATCGCTGAGGTCTGAGCATGGTCAAGAGGACACCAACCTGGACATTATTTTCTTCTCACTTCTGGGGAGAGGTGGCTGTATTTGCATTTCAGTTGCATTATTTACTGGTCTTAAGCACTTTTTCTTTTCCAGAAGATTCTGAGGCAAACAGCCATCTTGTAAACAAAAAAGGCAACAGATTCAGAGAGTTGCCACAAAATGACTCCTGTAACCTCCTGTCCCGTTTCATGGAGGCCTTGGGAGAGCCCAGCACAATGAGAAGTAAAGTTACACTTTGCAGGGCTTCAGTGGCAATTTCCTCCCCATATGTTTCTCAAGACACTCTGTTAATTTAGTTTGTCTATAATGAATTCTGTCATTATTCCAAACATCCATTCTCATGACCTAGTCTTATAGCATATCACCACCAAGTATCTTTTTTTGGCTATACAATCTCCCTGGGGAACTGAAAATTGTCTCCGTCTGCAGCACAACTATGCTGGGGAGCAGCCTGGAAAACAGATCCGAGATTATTCCTTTCTGTGTCAGTCATTTAAGCCTCTTTGTGTTAAAGTTGACATTTGTCTCGATGCTGTCTCAATAGGCCCCTCTGGCTGGGTTTTATTCAGCGCTCCGAGCCGGGGAGGGGGGAGAACTTGCCTCTTGTTTTACTCTCAGGCCATTATTGTGCCAAAGCGTGAAGGGAGGGAGCTGAATAACCACTACCAGGTGAGGCAGGGAGAGGCTTTCTGTCTCCGCTCCCAGTTGGCGAGAGCCGAGCCCTTTGGATGCCTTTCAAAGGCAGCGGCAGCCAAAAGCAATAATCCCCAGCACGGGAGCAGGCAGGAAGGAAGGCTCTCTGGGGCTGGCCAGAGATGTCCCAGCGCAGGGGAAGCACATTCCCAGGCGGTGACATCGGGGAGAGCCAGAAGAGCCTCTGCGGGGCCAGGAGCACAGGACTGGAGCAGTGTCCAAGCTCCACAGCCGCCCCGACTGGAGCTGCACAGGGGCAGGGCGGCGAAGGGAGCCTGTGCATGGACATGGCTGCCAAGAGCAAGGGGGCCTGTCATCAGCCATCACTGCCTCTGCCTGCCCCCACCGGCAATCTGGAGGGCCAGGTGGAGACTTTTTGGCAAACCACAGCCATTTTTCCTCCCTTCCACTCCCTACCCCTTGCTTTCATTTAATCAGCCTTGCAACAAGGGCTATTATTTCTGCCTGAGCCTCACAAGGCTGCAGGCTGGCTGGCAGTGGATGGGTGCCAGTGGGAAGTGCAGGGAACATCCTCCATGCAGAGGTTGGATGTGGAGCTTCTGCTGCTCATGATCTCGCCTCACCATGCAGTGCTTCCATATCCGTGTTTTCAGCACCAAGCCAGAAGGTGGCATTTTCCTGAGGCACCCCAGCAGTGCCCTGTCCAAACCACAAGCAGAGCCTCTCAGAGGTTCCAAGGAGCAGGAAAAGCACGTGCATGCTCTTGGAGGTGAACAGGATCAACTGTTATTCTCCCCCGTATTCCAACCACCCTGGAACTTCAGCGACAGCTCCAGCAGGAGGGTTTGGCTCATGCAGTCCCCCTGCTCAGGAAGGCTCTCCAGGACATAGCAAGGCACGTGGCAAAGCATCCCCCCTTTGGGGAAGCACAATCAGGCACCTGTAGGAACACTCCAGCGATATCTGCATCCCTGTCTCAGGCAGCATCCTGGCTCCAGCCCAGCCCACACTCCCTCACTTCAGGCTCCACATCCCGGGGAAATGTAAGATGTTACGCCAGCATTGCCCTGTGAAGAGAGAAAGGGAACAAGAGCACGTTGTTTGGTAGCACCAGGCTTTAGCTCCCGCAATTGTGTGGGCTAATCAGCGGTACTACACGCGTGTCCTTGTGCGACTTCAGTCGTCTCACCCCAAAAGCTCCAGCAGCAAGGGATTAGGGAAGAGGCTGGGGAAGTCAAAAACCCTCCACTGGAACTGTGTTTCAAGATGTTTACAGCCAGCTTCTGAAAAGAGGTTGCTCTGTCTGTGCTTTGCCTCGTGAGCCCAGGGACTGTGGGTGTTTGGGACGTGCTGCTGCCCTGCTCACACTGAACAGCCCTGCAAAGACAAAAGCAAGAGGCAGGAATGTGGCACCCCAGGCTGAACCCATGCCAGAACGGGGACAAAACATCTGTACATGTCGTGTTCCTTTGTGGTAAAACTCCTGGTTTAATTCAGGCACTCACACAGGCACGCAGGATCCCCCAGCAAGAGCAACACCACCTAGAATGCCTTGTGTGAGGGAAACAAGCCCGTTCCCCTTGAAACATCCAGGGGCCATGGTCACGGATGAGGGACATTGGAGGGGATGTCTAGGCTCAAGGGTGTACACTTGCCTGTGCCCAGCCCAAAATCTAAGCATTGCATGAAGCAGAATGACCATCCAGGGCTTCAGTGAAAGGGTGAACAACAAATTCAAAGAGGAGAAGCAAATACACACAGAAGCCATTCACATCACGGCGACACAACTTCCCTGTAGGACCCCTATGGACAGATGACCCAAGCAGCCCAGCAGCTATGCTGGCCCACGCTGACCCAGAGTCTCCACTCAGCATTGCTCCTGGTTGCAGATCCCAAGCTCTTCAGGACCTTCATTCAGCTCTTTCTCAGCACCTCCTGTCTGATGTCTTTAGAGTTTCAGGTCTCTGGAACAGAGCACCCGTGGCACCCCAGCCAGGGGCACTCACTGCCTGGCTGCTCTGAGCAGACACCATGGCAGACACAGCAGAACACCTCCACTCCTGCCCGGGACCACCTCGGCTCAAAGGTTTGGGGTAGAAACAGCAGTTTCCCTTCTCAGGGCCCAGTTTGGACCAGTGCATGAAAGGAAAGGTTTCCCAGCCAACACTAGCCGGCAGAACTGGTTCGTAATCAGCCAGGACAGATGGGAACACACAATGCCTTGAACCCAATCAAGAAAACATCCCAGGAATGCCTGCTAATGCGAACCTTTAGAGGGGTAAAATGGTCATTCAAATCAGAGCAGGATGATTGATTCCTACCTAAGAGAAAAGCACAAATCAAACTGATTCCTATCCAAGGGGAAAAAACCAGTTTGATCTGCAGCAACGCTTGACAGCAAATTGATTCAAATTTTTTCAGCTTCCAAGATAAAGTAATACAAATCTGAATGCATAGGCACTGAGGAAAGCTGTGTTAGCAAGTCCCACTTGGATATTTTGCAAAACTAACAGAGGGGCCACACTCAAACTGTCACGGGCATCACTTTCCTCCCAGGAAGCATCCTTTGCTTCCCAGATTTACCTGCAAATCACATTTAACCCCCCGTGTGTCACTGTGGCCGTAAATAAGCACTGTCCCTTTTGAAGAGCTTGGGCAGCAGCTCCAGTTCATGCTCGAGGTCACCTCCTCTTCTTAAAAGAACCCTCCAATACAGAATTATAATCTCATGTGTCAGGATGAATTTTGGTTTATAAAACAGGTATGCAACATATCTAGAAGAAAAACTTCACCTGTCAAATGCCCTACCCCATGAAATAAACCTGTGCAATTTCACTTTTCACCTAGTAAATACCCAAGCACTCTCCAGAGCAGCCCCTTCCAGTATTCAAATCTGTTTCCATTAATATTAGAAGTTAGGAGGGTTTGGGAGGGAAGGAAGGAATTGATTAAAAGCAGATGGTGTTCATTATCTTTCTAATCACAATCCTGCAAGGGTTTTTACAAAGAAAAAAGAGAAAGAAAAAGCCACATCAAGAAAAGGTCATGCTAGTACTTCTCAAATAAAACTTTAGAAAAATAACACTTCCAAAGATTTACTCCCCTCTCATGAGAAAATCAGCTTGTTCCATATCACAGCTAAGCCACGCTGGGAAAATGACTTTGTGATACAGTCATCATTCTCACATTTTGTGCTGGGACTGCAAACTTTTGCTGAACGTCTGAGAAAAAAACCTGTTGAAAGGATAATTACCACGTGCACTGTCCCACAACCTCCGGTGGCACTGCTCTACTTCCCTGCCTGCTCTACTTCCCAGCCTGCTCTTTTTGGTTTTTTTTCCTTCCCTAAAGGGAAGTCACAAATAAGCAAATAAAGTGAACAAAACCAAATAGAACTAAACCAAATAAGCAGTTTATTGGCTAGAACCGGTGCAGGGGGAAAACCCAAGGATGGATTCTGTTTGAGCTGACTAGCTGGAGGTCACTCCAAGCAACTTTCTTGGGAGGATTTTCGCTCTTGGTATCTGATCCTGCTCCCATTAAAGCTGATGCAAATGTAGTTATTAAAGACCATCCACAGCAATGGGAGAGGATGAGATGCCTATACCTTGAAAAGGCCTTTGCACTTTTTAATGTTATAAAGTCACAAGATTCAAAGGGGTCATGCTCAGCATTGCTTTGGGACACCAGAACAGGATGCCAGTCACCAGGAGGAGGCTTGCAAAGGAAAATCCCACTGGTATTTCCAGCTGCAGGAGCACAACTGTTAGCTTGTTCACCACCACACCCTCCTCTAGCTTTTCAAAACCCACCAATTCTTCACAAAAACTACCCAGAAAGCATGTCAATCCAAATTTGTGGGTGCTCCTGATCAGCCCTGGGTAGTCTGGGCAGGAGGTGCTGGTCTCCACAAGGCAGCCGTATCTTGGGGTGGCTCCAGCGAAGACAGGACACAAAATCCAGTGAGGACATGCTCAGCCTTCTGGAATGAGAGGCACTAGGAAACCACCAGCAGTTGTCACTGACAATAGACTTTATTCTTTTCCTATGATATCCTTTTTAAAATAGGAAGCGGTTTTACAACACACAGCCAAAACATTCCGCAAGTAGACACGGTGCTACATAAGCCAAAAAAGCTGTGCACTGGTGAGATTCTGTGGTCTTTGGGTTGAGATCTCTAAGCAGCTATTTATATGATAATTTATTTTTTAAACCACAGTGACTCAAGGCTGCCCTGAATGGCAGCAGATTCTTTGTTAACAGTCTTTCTGTGCCATCTCACAAGGCACTAAATAGCTCAGAGACAACCCAGTCCCAAATATGCCTCCACACCACCCTGCTCCCTGTCTCGGTGTGTACAGCACTTCCCTGCTGATATTTAGGCTTGACCCAAGGTTTTCCTTCAGCTGTGCCCTCACCTTCTCTTGCTGTCATTTATTTACCCTCAGGTCAGTCCCTTTGCGAGCCAGGGCTCTTGCCTGCAACACATCCCATTTTCAAGATGAGGTGAAAAAGTGTGAAATGGAAAGAAAGAACGATAGATGTAAGTCTGTTCACAGGCACACGTACAAGAAAAACAAGGAGACCTGTGAACAGTTAAACTTGGGAAACCCAGTTTTCTGCAGCTTTTACCTGTGCATTTTCTGAAGGCAAGTGAGGCAGAGACTCATGCCACAACCTTCTCCCCAAAGGGACCAACTCGAGCCCTTCTTCATCATTCTGTTACTTGATTTTATGAAATTTAGAAAGGCTTGATCTCTTTGGGATACCAACCCACATATCAAGCAGGGCTGGAATCAGGCAACGGGCCTAGAAGTATTGCCTTTTTTTACCTGAGCACTGATTTCTTATGAAACCAAATTAAAACACCAAGTCCATTCCTTGGACAAAGGAGGAGGCAGCACACGGTATCTTCATGGAGTTCAGACTGGTCTCTGAATCCCGGGCACACTCAGAGCTGCTGTACACACAAGAGGCAGAGTGCAGAAGCCTGTCCTTTCACCAGGAGCTGGGCACCACGCAGAGCTTTGGCTCCCATTGGAAGTGGGTTCTTTGGGAGAAAGGAGACACTCACACAGTTCCAGACCCGTGAGTTACTACTTACATCCAGGAGCGGTCCAGCATCGCATTTAACACCCACCTTCTCAGGAGCTGGGAGTGCTCCCAGCACACAATGGAAATAAAACCAGAGCCCAGCTGGGGCAGCGTGAGAACCACTGAGCAGAAAACACGACCACAGCACCTCCTCAAGGAGCTCGGCAATACCCAGAGCTGCCTTCTCCAACACTCCCATATTGCAAGACTCTGCTCCCTAGCCCAGAGGGTTAAACCCAACCGTGCCTGCAGCAGGGCATTGCAGACGTGGACTCACCATTCCCCCAAGCTCCACTTTGCCCATTGTCTTGCCTCCAAGTCCAGGTCTCTGTGATATTTGTGAGAGGGAAGCTGGAAAGCATGAATTTCTGGTTAGCGCTTATTAAATAAAAAGATCCCAGATTAAAGAAAGGAATACAGTACAGCACATTGTGAAAGATAAACAGCAGGCTGGAGCCCTCTGGGGCTCTAAGTTATCTGGTTGAACAAGGCACCCCACCCCGTGTGCCGAGAACAAAGCGGGGTGCGCGGGGACCGCCCGGCAGTGAGCTCAGCCCGACTCCGGCCAAGAGAGACCACCACACCCAGGAGAAGCAAAACCCTTCAGGAAACATGATGCTCCTTCACATCGGTTTTTAATAATTTGGTTTCGCTCCCATTTAACTTCCCTGACCTGCAAGCAGTGCTGCTGGGTCAACCTTCTGTTTGCCCAAAGCCATTGGGCACAAGTTCCCCCTTGTCTCTCGCTCCTCCCTCCTTATGGATAGATTATTTAAAGAAAGGAGGAAAAACACCCATAGCACCAGCCATCTTTCATTTTAACTTCACAGTCAGCAACACACAGAGCTACTTTGGAAAAGGACAAGGAGGTGCCCCTGGTCTTCACACCTTTGCCACTGGAGCCCATTTCCACTCCTGCCCAGCTGAACACCATGAGCTGCCGGAGTCACACAATGGGCTGTGACCCTTTGGTGGAGCCAAAACCCAAAGCACCCGGATAGAAGCACAGGAAAGGCAAAACATCCTGGCCACGCTCCCAGTCCAGCCGGGCTTTCAGGTCAGGGACTGGTGCCTGAGCTCCGTGAGGTCCTTGATGGTCCCAGCTGCAAAACTCCCAGAGCATTAGTCTTTTGCCCTCACCTAAGTCATTTGGCTGGATTTGGACTAGATCTTCCAATAATATTCTTTCGGGTTAGGACTAATTATATCAAAACTTCGTCCCCAAAGGCCAGCTTCTCAAAGCAAAGCATACTTGCCAGGCAGTCACGGAGGGAGAAGGGACATTTGCTCATCACCCACAGAGGGACCATCAAAATTTAGTCAAAGGGGGTTTCCTCGGCTGGAAAGACACCACCAGCCAAAATAAATGCTCAACGTATTCCTTGCAATACTTCTCAAATGTTTAGTTTTACTTTTTTAAACCTGGTGATTTGGGGGAGGTTTGCTGGCCCAAGTCCTTGGGGACCTCAGCACTGGGAATCCACCCCCATTATTGCTGCACATGTGGCACAACACAGCCATGGTACCTGCACCCAGGGAGAGCATCCCTGAGCCCTCAGTGCACAGAGCACAGGAGCAGCCATGGGAACTTCCAGCAGCTCCCTGGGCCTTGGGAGAGCAGCTTTGCAGGAAAGGCTCCAGCTGAGCACACAAGATTTTCCTCAAGACAAACTGCCTTTCTTCTCTTTTTTTTTTTATTTTTTCCCCCTCCTCACTGAGTTGATGGGAAACTGTTTGCAAAACTAGAAATAACCCCCGTGGAAAAGTCTGAAAGAATTCAAAATGAGTGAAACAGCTGCATTCTTTAAAAGTCACTGGAGTGGAATTTGATGGAAGGTAAGATCTACTCCATAGTGTTTTCTAATGCCTTTAAGAATTCGGTGGCAGAGATTTAATTTTCTGTTAAGTTCCACAAGGAGGTTATGAACAAAATCCATCGAGATAAAACTCTCTGTTCAGTACCATATGCTTGAGGTTTTTTACTTTCTTTCTTCCTAGATAATCAAACCTTCACCTAGATACTAAAATGCAGAGGTTTAGCTGTAACTCTAAGATAGAGCTCACACACTGAAAGACAGGGCATGTCTCACGCATATTCTAAAACATACTTTTAGGTATTAATCCTGTTATGAAAGCACTAACATCAGCCCCCAACTTCAGGTGGAGCTGGCTAGCACTTACAACAGAGTTAATCTCACTGATGTATGTGAAAACCACAAAAAAAGAAACACTTTCTCCAGGCATATGGCATCAGGAGCATGTGATTGCTAGTTTGCAAGGTGGACTCAAGTTTGTTGGTCACCGGAATAACTTAGAAGTTATTCATTTTTGGAGATCCCTTTTAGAAACGGATAGTTTGTGATCACACTACTTTTTGCCTTGATTTTAGTGCCAGAAGAGCACAGAGCTGCTCCAGTTCCTCCATTCAGAAACCCTGCCTATAAGGGTGGGAAGGATGGGGGTAACATGTTGTTTAGTAGCAAATGGGCACCATCCCTCAACACAAAATCATCTCCATAACAAAGAGAATGATACTTTTTTTAAAAATTTGAGAACAATGCAGTTTTACATCCTTTCAGAAGAGCAGAAATGTAAAGCATCATTAAAAATCAGTATAAATAAGCCTGTGCTACTATTCCTGAACAGTGGTGCAAGCAGGCATACTTTGGGATCCTATAAGTTTCTAAGTCTCTACCTGAATTGCTTTTAACTTCTTGTGACTGCCTGTGTCTGCAAACACCCTACCATATTCTTATACCAACATAAGGTAGTTTATAACCAGGGTAAAAGGGCTCAGTTGGAGCAACTGGAGTCATTCCTGGTTTGTCATCACAGGCAGTGAGGCAATTACTTCAGATTTCACTAATGGCAAGAGATTTTCTCAAGCCACTGACTGCCATGATGAGTAACATGCCATGAAAGTAGTCCAGCCTGGCAGAGCAAGGGCCAGCTGAACACTCACACAATTTCAATTGTAAATATGAGTAGCTTACCTTTTATTTACCTAGCAGATGAACACCACTCAGAGTGACTGTCGCAATCATAACGTTTGGAGACTGGCACTCCAAGTCATGTCAGTGCATAACAGGCTCCTTTAATGAAGCTGAAGACTGACACTCTCTTACCCTCCTTCTCCAATCACTTATGCTTACATCAGTCTCTAGGATTGTGTCCATACATATGCTTCCTAGTTCATCCCATTAAGAAGGACGTTACAGATGCTGCTGGTTTATTTTCATTGTCTAAAAGACACAGGCTGCACTGCTGGAGGCCTGGGTTTTGCACAGGGAACATAACTGGTTTGAGATTACATGAATCTATTGAGATTTTGTCCCTATGTGAGCAGTAAAAATACAAATTTCCTGTCCATGTCACAGTCCCTGGTACAGATGTTCAGTTCTCCCAACATGTTACATCACCAAAGTCTGCACGAATACCAAGGACTGAGTTGCATTTCAGGTTAGTCAAAACGGTTGGCAGCAGCAAATTTACATATATTATGACAGCAGATTTTTGGCTCCTAAGACAACTGGTATGTTTGCATAAAGGAGAAACAAAAATTAAATTCAGCTCAGCATTAAAATATGAACTACCAGGTTTTTGGAGTTTGCTAAGCATCCCAAACATAAGCCATGGCACACACTGTTTAAATGGCTCACATTTAAACAGAATTGCCATAATCCATCAGAAATGCCAACACATGGCACTGGTGCAGTGGGTGCAGAGCAGTAGATCAGGGGGTTAAAGGGAGCAGAGAGTTCTGCAGCAACACTTCTAGCTTGCAGCTCAGCTCTCTGCTGCAGACAGATTTGGTCTGAGCCTCGGAAGGGGGAGCAGAGACAGGGAAGAGACTTGCGAAAGGTCCTACAAAATGTGCCTCATACAAAACAAGGCATGAAACCAAGAACTGCTGATTGAAAGTGCTGCGATGGCCCAAACAACACCCTCGGGCCAAGTCCCCCTTCCGGGGAGCTCAACTGAGCACAAACACTCCATTTTCCAAGAGCAGTCCAGCTCCAAGCCTTGGTTTCCCAGGCAGGAAGGGCAGCCAGGTCCCTCTCCATGGAAACCTGAATGCTCAAAGTGGTGCGAGCAGCTCGCCCCACACACAAACTCTCAGTTCCATGCAGAGAGAAGTATCCTGCAAGTCTGCAGAGGAGTGCTGCAGCGTGAAGTCTCCCACATCACCAGCTTTTAGAGGGTTTCGGGAGCAACCAGAGGGAGATTTACCCTGAACATTTTTCATGGGCGGTTCTGCAATGCCAACACTGATCAGGCAGCTGAGCAGCACGGAGAGTCACACGGATACTTTGAGATGCTAACACAACACCAGTAATACTTCTGTTCTTCGTTAGATCTGTTGGCAGCCACACACCAGTGCCCTGAAGGACACCCCAGGCAACTCAGGGGAACTCTAAATAAAAAACAAGCCATCAACCCGCCTGAGGACACGAGCTGGAGACAGCAGACGTTTCTAGGGGAGCATATTCCTCACTGGCTGCCATCTGGGAAAGCAGGAACTGTTTTACTTGAATGATACTCAGGGTTTAGTTTTCAAGAGAAACAGCAAGGCAGGATACAGACAATGACACGTTTGTCCCAGTGAAGCCTTGGGGCTGGCACTGGCAGGGCAGGAGGTGCTCCAAGTCTTGGAGCACAAACACCCAAGAGGGCACTCACCCAGAGCTGTTCAGCATCCCAGGGCTGCACGGGGGGGTGAACACCCTGAAGAACCTGCCCTGGGATGGGCTTCCTGCTTTCATGGACACTACTGTGCTGCAGATCCAACCCCAGCATTCCTCCTGATTGCACTGACTTGGTTTGCTCTCTGCAAATGGTTGTAGGGATACAAAAGTCAGGTTTGGCCCTTACAGAGCAGCTGAGACTCCAAGGAGAAAGTGAGAGTTTAAGAAAATGTGCCGGATTAGAGTTCCCCCATTTCTGGCACGCTTTACAGGCGTTCAGTGCCAGCTGCTGGGCACAAGGAACGGGGTCACAACCCCTCAGGAGCACCCTCCTCCCAAGCTTTCTGCTCAGCTTTGGTGTTTCTGATCTCAGCCCATCGTGCACAGCCCGGTGAGAAACTGGGGCAGGGAGGATGGGCACAACACAACAAAAGGGAATAAACAGCCTGAAGAGGGAACCAAAAGGTGCTGCTGAACCCCCTGGTGTCCCCACTGACCTGGCCTCTCTCAGGTTCACCCACCTCACCTGTAGGAGTCGTTGGTAGCAGCAAAGGCCACCTCTTGCTGTGTGTTCAGCCGGTGCCCAAAGCAGGATGCCAGGCTGGGTGTCAGCAGCTAAGGACGAGCCCAGCCTGGGCCCTGGTCACACCTGCTGGCACAGCAGCCCTGGCATGGCCAGGCAGCAGCCCCGTGAGCTCGCCCACCTCCGACACGGCAGCTGTATCACACCCTCCCAGGTACAGGGAAGCTTCAATGTAAAAAATAAAACCCCACAGATTATCATCGACAGCGCTGCTGATACACACTGTGCAAGAGCTTAATCCATGCAAGCGATGCCAGCCCCCAGCCCTCCCCACGCACTGCCCAGGAGGATGCTGCTGGAGATGGTGGCAGTGCCAGGGTGCCCAGAGAGCGCCAGGGCTGTGGCTCTTCACCCACTCCCCGCCGGAGCCCACTCGGAGCCCACGCTCCCTGTAGCTGGGTTGGCAATGCCATCTAGTGCATACACACAGGAACAGCACAGAGCCCACGCGTGGGCAGCTGTGCAGGGCCCCAGATGTGCCGCCCAGATGTGCCCCCAGCCAGGGCGATGGTGATGGTGATGGCACCGGGTACCCATGCCCAGCCACACGCCCCTGTGCCACACACTCACACAGGGATGGTACACTGCCTGCCCTGGATTCCCCCCACACAGAAGGAGTTCGACCTTAGCCAGAAATCCCCACTTGCCCGGAGAGGGAAGGGAAATCCTCCCCTTTCCCCAAAGGCTTTCAGCTGAATTGCTCCAGCTACATCAGCCTGTGGTCATTACTGCCAATGTACAGCCCCACATTTTGGCTCTCTGGCGTCACTCAAATGTAAAACATCTCCCACACAAACATTTTTTTGTGCGAGGCAAACACTCTCTCAGTAACTAGAACCATTTCTCTTAGGCACGAATAAAGGGTGAGGTTTCTTCAGACAAAGGAATCGAAGGTTTCCCTTTATTGAGAGTGTTCTCTGACGCAGACTGAAATCTTTGGCATTTTGGGTTGGGGTTTTTTTCAGAGTGTCTACTTTTTAAAAAAAATATATCTGGGCTGATCATAATTTTCTTCTTGTGCAACTTTTCTGGAATTTCACCAGTGATTTAAAACAATATACTTTTTTAAAACAGGAATCATTTGGCTTTCAAAAATATTTTTAACCAAAAAGAGATATATCTTTCACCAAGAATGTGTGACCTCTACAAGCAAAATATTTCAACAGCTATTGAAAACAGATATTTTTTTAAGGAAATGATGAGTTATGAACTTTTTGTTTTGTTGAAAAATGGATCCACTTCTAGCTCTGTAAGATCCAGCTCATTCTCCAACTGTTAAGTTGTTCTTCAATCTGATTTAAAGGAAACAACCTTTTTCTCAAAGCTTTCAATTTTTTCCATACCTTTAACAAAACATTCAAGAAGACTCTGTTCCTCATTACAAACCCTTCGCCTTATAGGCACTTTATACATTTAATAAGCACAAAAAGTCAGAGGAGGGAGGGAAATTGGTCTACCTGGGCTTAATTTAGAAATAGAGTTTAATATACAGACGAGGTCCAATCCAGGCATCGCTGCTGTGCGTAAGAGCCCGGGTTGGCTCCCATTGATGTGGAGGAAGAACAGAAGGGATATTTCCCTGGCTACTGGTGTGTAACTCCAGGGGTTAAACCCACCTTGGCCACGCACGGACCAGCAAAGCCCCTCTGCAGATGAGGCTGAAGCTGCCGGGGCTGGAGGAAGCAGGACCAGGGCAGGCTCGATGCCACTGCTGCTGGAGCCAGCGGGAGCCGCCCGGCAGGCTTGGAGCTAAGTCAGGGCTTAAAAAGGAACTGGAAGCACAAAAGCCTGTGGGATCAGGCCTTAAACCAACAGCTCCTGACTCGGTACAGCCTCAGAGAATATCTAAAATAACCAATATTGTTACAGGCCCGCATGTTAAAATAAATGAGAATCAATAATGTTAATAGACATTAATTCATGCTAATAGAATCACCGCTCCAAAAGCAGAGTTAATAAGCCCAGTTAGACCACTACCACTGTCTACATATTAAAAAGATCCAAAACATTTAAATATTGACCACATTCCTTTGAAATTAATAGTATTTCCTTTGGATTACGCATTGATCTTGGCTGAGCTGTGCCTGACATCTGGAGCAGTTAAAACAGCAACCTGAACAGCCCTAGTCTGCCGCTAATTTTTAAAAGTTAAACCCCCCATCCCCAATTTTAACTTATGTGCTCTCATTAAAACCACTCTGCTGTCTCAGTGCCGGGCCTGGCAAAGGAGAGCCAGGAACACCCCGTGCATGGACCAGTGGAGCCACTGCCAGGGCTGGAGGTGGCTGCACCACCACAGCCTGGCTTGCCTGAGGTTAAGCCCCAGGGCTGCTTATACAGGTCTGGAAAATCCCTGTTTTCCTGGAGGAAAGAGACTCTGCAGAGACAGAATTTTCCCTCCCGCAGTGGAGGCATCGTTTCACGGCTCACTTTCCCAGGACTCTGCATTCCCCACGGCCAGGACTGCTCCTGTGCTTGGCTCCAAGCCACACTCCTGTCTGCTTCCAGGGATGTGCAGCCTCAACACAACCTTCACACTGGGGGGCTGGAGGGGTTTGGGGCGCTGGGGGGTTTTTCCCTCTTTAATGCTTTCGAAAACCAAGGGTGGAATCCATTGCTTCCTCCATTCATTGAGAGAGGACAAAAATGTAGGTTTGGTAATGGTCTTACTCAAGTTTTCCATGCACCTCTGTATGTCCATTATCCCTTCCCCTACGAAGCCAAATGTTGGAATTACTTAGCATGGAGCACACCTGATATATTTGGCTAATTATTTTCAGACAGCTAGGCTCCAGAAGCCTCTAATTATCAAAGACAGCAGCTTCTTTGTAATGATGACTCTCTTGGCCCCTTGCTCGCTCCAGTAAACACTGACCCTTCAGTTCTTCCCGATCCCAACACTATTTTGTAGCACAAATTCCTATTCAACACTGGAGTGGTTTCAAACTCAGAGCAGTCCAAAGAACTTTACAATGAATGAACAGTGATCACGTATTTAAATTTTTTTACAAATTTGAAAAACAAAGTAGGAAAGCTGTGACACACCAGACAAAGTTCCCACTTGCCTCAAGACATGAAGGCCCTGGAATCTATCAGAAGTCATCACCTCATCTCATTCTGCGAGGCATTTTACCTGAAGCACACTCCGGAAAGTGGCAATGGCCTACACTAGTACATAGGAAACTCAGAGCAAACAACAAAGTCATTTAGAACTGTTCAAGTGAGAGCCACTTATTCTCTTACTCCATTATCCCATACACTTATGAGGGTGCCCAGCTGCTCACCTGCAAACAGAGCAGGGTGGCTGCTCACCCAAAATCAGAGGGGTGCTGAAAAGACGTGCATTGAGAGCTGACACCAGAGCCCTGCCACACAGGAACAGATATATTTAGGATTTCACATACCAGCTCCCATACAAATACAGTCCATTATGAGGATGCAAATGAAGGCAGCCATAAAAAGAAGAAAAAAAAAAAAAAGATGATGCTTGGTTAAATCAGAATTGCCTTTCTGCTGCAGGAATCCAGTGGATATGTATCTGTGACCATTCAAGAGTTCCTGGAAATGCAGATGCATCTCCTGTTAACGTCAATGAAATGCCTCCTGTGGACCAAGCTGTCCTCAGATGTGCATCTTGCACAAGACAGCAAGCGCGTGTGTGGTACTGGCATGGGGGAAAGGGCTGAGCATGTCCAACAATTAGCCTTAAAAATGTAAGATTCCGGCTATTGTTTCATTTGCCTGTCCCTGGGGATCCTCAGCATTACTGTATTATTGGTGATGCTAAATGGGGTTTTCAACAAAGCTGGTCTGAAGGCTTGTGAATGCCAAAACAGCATTTCAACCCATTAAACTTCACAGACGAAACAATTTCTTCTAAAAATAATCATCAGCTCTTCCCACTAGAAAAAACAGAAGTCTGGCCAATTCCTACTGTGCCAAATTTTCAGGCAGGCCTGATTTTTATGGCTGAGCTTATTAAGCTCTGAAGAAAAGCAGGTTTACAATGGAAACACCCAACAGAGCTGAGTTATAGGTGAAGAGCTGCCACCCTACACAACAGGGCTGCCAGCAACTGCTGGCAAACACATTCCACCTTGCTAATCCTGAGCTTTCCCCTTCAGAGGAAAAGATGGGATGTCTCAGCTCCTGTGAACATCCTTGCCTTTATGTCGATGCAAATACAGTCACCAGGCAATTACCAGCCCAGCCAAGGGCCAGCCATTGTGGCGCTGACAATGGCTTGTCAGAGGAGAAACAAATACCCTCAACCTGCTCCAAGATTTTAAGACTCATTAGTATAAATCAGTAACCCAATTAATGAGGGTTTTAGCATATTGATTTGCATCAGATTACATGAATTAATGACACACGCAGTGGGAGCCAGTGTGGCAGGACACGCTGGGAAGAGCAGCAGCTACCTAAGGGCATGGTATTGCTGCAATACAGGAAAGAGGGGCACAGACTCCGTGGGTTCTGTGATGGGGACGGAGCTGCTCCCACTCAGCTCCTACACAAGCATCAGGGAGAGAGACATTACCTGGCGGTTGAAATGAATCACAGACTCATTAAGGCTGGGAAAAAACCTCTAAGGTCATCGAGTCCAACCACTAACCCAACACTGCCAGGTCGACCACTAAACCATGCCAATGACTAACAAATCTGAGGCAGATTTATTGATGCAAATAAGAACTTCTTTTAAATGAAAACTCCTGTTTTTACAGTTGCAGGAATCTCTGGCTGGGGGTTAAATGGAGATAGTTTGCAGTGGAGACCACCAAGGTCCACGGGTGAGACACATTCCTGCTCTGCTCCTGCTGGGACATGGGGCACACACAAGAGGAAAAATTTGGGAAAAAGGAGCCATGGCAGCAAGGAACCACAGGACCAAGTCACAGGCTGAAAGGAGACCAAAAGGGCAAAGGCCAGTGATGCAGAGCAGATTTAGGGAGGAAGAGCATCTCCACCAGCTACCCACCAGCTATCCACCCAACAGCACAGGCATAGCAAGCAAAGGAAGGCAACATGGCATTAGGACATGACATCAGCATCCTCCAAAACCTGCCAGGTTTAGCTAAAGCCTCTTTTGCCACGGCCGCCTGCTCCTTCTGGACCCAGCTGGGTGCCCAGCCCTGCCAGGCTGCCCAGCCCAGGGGACCATCAACAGGACAGTCCTCCCTTCCAGAGGAGGGGGACAAAGGGACGGGCCATGCCCAGAATGCCTCCCCCTCCTCCCAGGGCAGGCAGCCCCTCCTTGCTCCAACTGTTAGAAAAGGGCTCTCAATCCATGTAATCCATTAGATACAAATTACAGCAATTTGAGCACACTTGACCCAGAATTACAGCAAGCCAATAAAGAGCTGTGTCTTCCCAGGCAATTTACACTGTTACAAGCCCTCAAACAAACCACAGCAGAGGATTAAACAAGAAGAAAAGCAAACCAAACCCACAAAACTGCACGCTGAAACAGCATTATCAACAAACGAAAACCATTACTAGGGTTAGTTCACACTCAGGTGGTCCTAAAACCACCACTATTGCACCATCTCTAATCAAAACATGACTTGCAGACACCTTAAACCATTAAAACCAGGCACTTGAGAGAAGATGCCACAAAGCACAGAGCTACCTCACCATTTGGGATGGGGATTGCAACATTTCTGCACCAATTTTCACCCTCTTCTAAACAGTTTTATTCATTTTTCAGATTACCACCAGTCCTAGAGAACACTCCAAGGAAGAGAAGCAGCAGAGGTCAGGCAGCCTCCCTGGCAGGTACTGCAGTGTTGACTTATGGACCAACGCAGGCTGGTGGCCACAAGGCATCACACCTGGCAGAGACACTGCAGTTATCCCAGTCAGTCCAGCTCACACGCAAAAACAAGGTCAACAACA
>VWZG01009936.1:247817-258748 GCA_013396735.1 Grallaria varia | reverse complement strand
AAAAAAAAAAAAAAGTGCAGGTTATTTCTTCCCACAATCAGAAAGGGCTTTACCCAGGGTTGGGTTTCCTGCAGCAGCAATGCCCAGCAGCTCACACACACACAATCCCTGGTTCTCAGAGGCTGCAGGATGCTCCAGGCTTGCCTGTGCTGGCAGGACCGGGGTGTCTGCCACTTCAGGCAGTGCCCGTGGCATGAGCTCTCCCAGGCACAAGGGCAAATGCCATGGTTTTATGCTGGCAAGAAAAGGGCAGGAGCAGGGCAGCAGCCCCTGGTGCCAGCTGTCACTGATCTGATCACTGCTGTCACCACGGGGGGACACTGCCACATTCACACACTGGGCTGCAGGTAGGAAGAGGGTGGCTTTGTGGGAAGGGTGACAAACAGGGCTGGCAATTACCATGGGACACACCATAATCAAAAGCATCCAAACAGACGGAAGGGATTTTTATGTGCCATGCTCTGAGATGCCCAACACCAGATGCTACCGTGAGAAAGGAGCCAGGACCACACCAGAGGGCTTGCCTGGTCCAGCAAGGCTTACCTCCAGAAAATCAATTAGGAGATGGTGATGGAAACTTCAGCACCATCTGGTCCAAGAAGTGACCACTGTACCGAGAGGTTGCACCTTCCAGAATCAATACACCATCTTGCCCATGAGGACAAACCCACGCTGGTTCAGGCAGGGGGAGGAGCAGGACCTTGCCCCACGGTGTGGGAGGACTCCTGTTGCTCTGGTCTTTTGTCCCATCCTGGGGGGACACCACCCAGCACAGAACAAAATGAGAGACTGATCATAGCAGTCCCATCACATGCCCTCCTTTGAGAGACTCTGGTCACAGCAGCCCCATCACGTGCTCTCCTTTGAGACTCTGGTCACAGCAGTCCCATCACATGCTCCTACCTTTCCCCCCTCCACGTGTTCCCTGCAAGGCCTTGGCAGCTGCAGGTGGCTGTTCCAGGAGCAGCACCTGAGCTGGTAAAGCTGATCCTTTCAAGGGCTGGAATTTTTTGTTGCAGTTCTTTATGAGACAGCACCTCCCATGCTGCCAAGGACATCACCTTTTTGTTTCATTTTGCATTTGAAGGTCATTACCAACTCATTAACTGAGATTATTAATTGTAGGTATGGGAATTTTTCTTTAAATCGTGCTCATAATGGCAATGGTTACGGAAAAAAAGGAAATACTTTAAGGAGGAGAGCACATGCCTTCCCTAAAGTCAGCAGTATGCCTCCTCCCTACCAGCATGGTTTAGTTTACAAGCTCATGTCAGAGAGCCAATTTCACACACAAACACAAAATAAAAGCAGGAACACAACTTTCGACCATCCTACATTGATATTTACTCTTGTTTCCTGTAGCCCCAGGTGACAAATCTGTCCTTTCTAGAGCGGAAGACTGTTGTGCTATTAACAAAGTCAACTGGACACACCCAAAACTGATAGCAGGTCTTTGCATTGGTGGCTTCTACCAAACTAAGGAGTAATAATAATTAGTAAGCAAATAGTTGTAAAATGATAAATATAAATTCAGAAGGGTTTTTCTTTTCTGAGCAGAAATGGTGAGAAGCAGGAGAATTTACAAGCAACTTTCTTACATACGAACACTTACGCCAAGAAAGGAGATGCTGAGGCAGGCAGCCCCTCCGAACACAAGAGCTTTTGTTCCACCAATCTCTGAGCTCTGAAGAAGTTTTATTTTTTTATTCTTTTTGTCTTCATTTAGCTCTGCCGGCCTGCCAGCTGGGTATGAGCCAGAAGGGTTATCCAGTCAGACCTTACAGCGATATATTTACAATGGTAGTGCATCTAAGGTTTGTTTATTTCAGGATTAAAATTCAAATGGCTAGAACCATTTAAATAATTAAAGGGCAATCAGAAAATGCCATGAAACCAAACAAATCAGGAAAAGTCATGGAAACCATCAGCAATATTTAATTCAGAAATTCTCTTTGTTAGGGAACTTAGCTGAAAGAAAACAGCTGGATGTAGTTCAACCCTCTAAATTAAAAACAATCTAACAAGGTCTATAGGGATAACTCTTTCAGCTACATGTTGGAGACCAGATTCACTTCTACCAAGTAAATGCAATAGCACTCAAAGCTAGAAAGGAAATTCCTCAGAACTGAGGTAGTTTCTAAGTATCAGCACATTTTCCAATTCCTCGCAAGGCAACTTAGCTATTTACAATCCATTTTTTCCCACACATAAATTTATAACTTTTTCAATTTTATGGTTCCATGATTTATTTTCTAAAGAAAAATAATCTAGACAGAATATCCCTAACTCTACTAACATCATGTTTTAATAAATAACTGGCTACTTCTAGTAAAATAAAGCCTCCAGGATTGTTCATACCAGCCAAGAATACTCTGTCTTTATAGCTTTGCAGAAATTTGGTGTGAAAATAGAGTTGAATATAATGCTGACCCTGAGCTAACAAGTAATTAATGCTTCAATATAAAAATAGAAAATTATCCTTTATGACACAAGGGTGGAGTAGAGCAAACCCTCTCTCTCTCTCTCTCTGGATTGCTGTCCCGGCAGGATCCTGGTGTCCAGCCAGACCTAAAGGCTACCCAAAGCAGGAGGAGACGTGCAGAATAATTGTGAGTTTTTCCAAAGACTTTGCTTTTGCTGAACTAGTTTAAAAATTATTTCATCTCTGTTCTTAAAAATATATATTTCTTTTATTCACGAGTTGCCGTTCACCACAACACTGTTCCAGCTGCAAAAGCACAGGTAGAGAGAGGAGGGTGTCTCAGGCAGTGCTGAAAAGCTACAGGCGCTGGGCATCTGCTCCCAGGAGACCAAACACCAAAAAGGAGGTGCCTTCAGCCCTGCCAGCCCCTACTCCCATCTGCCTGCAACAGTGCCTGCTCCTTCCTTTCCGCCCCATTGGAGAGGGAACAAAACTCTTGTAAAAACAAACCAAACACCCCCCCCGCCTGCCCTCCCACAAAGGAGTCCTTCAAACCAGAACAATTAAAAAAACCAATCCAGCATTCACCTAACAAATTTGCAGACAAGACACAAGTTGGCATTTGGATCTGTGAGACAACAAGTTGCTTCCAACCGAACAAGTTTAATGCTTCGTTCCCACGGGGGATGCACGTCAGGAACTGACCCACAGGAGTTACAGCTGATTGTAAGGATCCCGGGGAACAAATGACAACTCTCCTTAGTGTCTGCAGCACAGGAATTCTCTGTAGTGCCTTCCAGTTTACCCAAACCTCCTGCAAAGCATGCACAACCTGCCCCTGGCATTGATGCCCTCCGCAAATGGGGCCCTTGGCACGCTGACCAGCTCTGCCTTCACCTTCTCTTTTACCACATCATAAAGACAAATGAGTTCCACTTCTCTCCAGATAAGGCAACTAACATAATGTGGATAAATAGGAAGTTAACTACATGAAACATTTTCTGCTTGTTGGGCAATTATTTTTTCCCCGTAAGATAACATGATAAATAAAACCTGCTTCTGTACAGATATTTCTCATTTCAGAAACACATACTTGTTACAGGCCAAAAGAAGACCCTGGGGTTTTTGTTTTCGTAAGAAATACAGCAAAAGAAAAAAAAAAAGTGATAAAGACACAAATGCAGAGCTAACTACAGGCTTGTATATACATTTTTGTTATCCACCTCTAAAATGGACTCTTGGTGAACAGGATAGACTGGTAGTCCCCGTTCCTGTTATTCCCAGAATAGCAAGGGAAAAAAAAAATTCAGTATCTTAAAACCAGTGGCAACATAGTAAAAACTGTACACTGTTGTCCATTAACTTAAAAAGCAAAGTCTCTAGATGGTATAAAAGTGAAAGCAGGTGCCTTCTACCTTTGATAATAAAAGTCTTTCCCCCCCCCTATGCTGCACAATTATCTCCATTGTCTTTGCATGGCCAAGAACAAAATGCTAAGGAGCAAGGCTGCTTGTGATAGGCCGCTCCTGGTGGCGGCCGAAGTGTTCACGTTCTTGTCGCTCTTGTTGGAGCTCCGAGTGACCTCGGTGGCGTTGAACTCGAACTCCGGCGAGCACTGCTGGAGCTCGCAGCCGCTGCCGCTCTCCTCCCCGCTGCTCTCCTCACCTGGGGGACACAAACACGCCTGCTGGCCCCTCCTCTGCTGCCTGCAGCCCCACAGCAGAGGGCAGCGAGGGGAAAGGGCAAGGGAGTGGCTGTGTGGGTGTTTATGAGATGTAGGGGTGGGTCCTTTGGTTAACGTGACTTCTGTGCGCTTGCAACCCAGAAAGCCCATCGTGTGTCCTGGGCTGCACCAAAAGCAGCGCGACCAGCAGGTCCAGGGTGGGGAGTGACCCTCTCTGCTCTGCTCCTAAGACCCCAGCTGGCGCACTGCATCCACCTCTGGGGCCCACAACATAGGCAGGATCTGCTGGAGAGAGTCCAGGAGGCCACAGAAATGCTTAGAGGCTGGAACACCACCCCTGTAAGGACAAGCTGAGAATGCTCAGCATGGAGAAGAGCAGGCCCCAGTGAGACCTTATTGCAGCCTCTCAATACTTTAAGGGGGCTTATAAGAAAGGCAAAGACAAACTTTTCAGCAGGCCCAGCTGTGATAGGACAAGGGGTAACAGTTTTAAACTAAAAGAGGATAGACTCAGACTAGATATAAGGACGAATTTTTTTATGATGAGGGTGGTGAAACACTGGCACAGGTTGCACAGAGAGGTGGTGGGTGCCCCATCCCTGGAAACACTCAAAGTCAGCCCGGATGGACTGGGCTCTGAGCAACCTGTCCTAGTTCAAGATGTCCCCTGCTCATGGCAGGGGAGAGTGGACTGGATGACCTTTAAAGGTCCCTTCCAACCCAAACTGCTCTATGACCCTGTGGGAACAACCCTCTTCACACAGCCTGTCAGAGATGCCACTTCCCACCCTCTTTACTAACACGCTCACCCACAGCTGAAGCTTATCCAGCTACCCCGTGTTAGCATGAAATCCAATTAAAAAGGGAGGGGTGGGGAAAGGCAAAAGGCAAACCACAGCAAACATACTTATGTCAATGAAGTCAACATCGTTCCCACTGTAGGCATTCTTCAGCTTGTTGGTCATCACCCGCAGAGCCATGATTTGCCGGCGAATCACCATGTCTGGCTTGGTAATATCGACTTCAACCTCCGGGTTGTTCACTTGACTTGCTAAGCCGTTCCCAGTCACAGCAAAGTCATACCTGAAAAGAAACCATTCCTGCTAGTGCCAGAGCTGCAGCTCAGCAGGGTCCCTGTGCCAAAGGGTGACAGCACGGGAACTCGGCGATGGCACCCCTGTTTTCAGCCCGAGGGATACACCGAGCCCAACGTGATCTTCCCACGTGCTGAACTGCACAAAGCCCTTCTCCGGCTCCTTACCCCATCTCCCCTCCCTGCAATCTCTGCAGCACGTGGAATTAAACACTGTTTTCGCTGTGCCACAAAGGCAGGGGAAGGACAATTTTGTCCCCCACTTGAAAAGAGAAAGAAGATCTAGGGTTTACAGTAATAATGGCTTCCAACAGCATCAATCAGCTCGCTGCAGGCAACAGAGAAACACAGGGTGCTGAGATGCCTTGATGCCCAGTTAGATGATACTTCTGGGAAAAAAACCTTCGAGGTCCTAGCTATCCCAGAGGAACCTATAGCAACTGCTGGAGGCAAGCGTGTCATCCTGGCTTTGCGTCATGCATGCTAACCCTCAAGCTGGGATCCTGAATGTGTGCTTCCCACCACGCAGGCATGAGATGCAATTTCCCTAATAACCCCAGCAGGAGAAACACCTGTGATGCTGAAGATGAGATCCTGTAGCCCCTGCACTGGAGCAGGGAAGAGCCAAGCTGCTCGGCCTCAGAAGGTGTGTGTGCTTGGTCTGAACACACGTGCATCCTCTTGGTTTAAAAGAGAGACTGAGCAACAAAACCCAACAGAAGACAACTCCTGAAACAGGTCTTTGGAGCATCATCTTATAGAGCAAGGATAGGAAACATTTCTCCTTCCTCCAATTACCTGACTTGCTAGAAAAATCAGTTTAGAGAAGAAAACAACACTTTTTTCAGTTATAATGCCAACATCAGTAACACAAGAGAGAAAAGCTTTAGCACAGTCTACTGATTCTGGAGACCAGGCAGTGAGAGAGAAGCATACATTTGAAGAGAATGCTCACACCCTGTCCTGTAGGTGGGAGTGTGTACGACAATGATTATTGAAGGTGGTAGTTTTGTTATTACTTTTGATCAATACTGTACGTTTCAAAGAAAGCATGGAAGACTAACAAACTTTTAGCTTATTGGAGTCACTGAGAAAATACTAACAGCAAACCAAATTATCTTGCACAACCCACACAGGATGTCCAGCCCCTTTGACTCCTTGCCCAGTGCTGCCAAGTCTCCATCTCCCCTTTGTGCTGGTGCCAGCCCTCACGCACACTGGGGAGATCTGCTATGAAAAGCCCTGTAGAAGCTGCTGATAAACAAGAGTTTTAGGCACACACAAAACAGTGCAAAATTCAAAAGGTATGGTTTAGTCCTGTGGCCCAAAAATATCAAGGGTAAAAACTGCTATTACTTAGAAAAACTGCTGGAAAACCCCAGACAACTGTCTTTTTTTTTTTAATGGAATATCTTGGATTGTGCTTATTTCCTCAGTAAGTAAACAGAAAAAAAAAAAGAAACTTCTATTTCCAAAATAAAAGTTAAACAATTACATAAACCATACGACAGAAAAATTTTGGCTTACTCATGTGTTGGCAATTTCTTCCCTAACAGAAAAAAAGAACCAACTGAAAAAGTTTTGTAACTCTTTTTCCATAAAAAGCATGAATGAAACCACTGGCCCCGTTGTGCCACTGACCTCGGGAGTGGAGGTCTCCAGCTCCCATCACCCCTGCCTTTGCTCAGCAAAGAAACCAGTTCCTAGTGGAAACACCAACTGGGGGAACTGGGGCAGCAGCCTCTCAGACAACCCTGCTCCGTGGCTGTGATACAGGTGATCTCCACAAATCCATGAACAATTAGTAATAGGCTTAAGTCCAAGAAGAGGTGCCCTGTCTGGGTATCTACACTCAGTTCCCTCCTCTAAAACAAACCCCCACGTAGAGCTTGGGCAACCCTTGGGCTCTGCATTCCAGCTCTCCCCTCTACAAAGGGATAAAGGCAGCAGCCTGTTTCGGGGAAGCTGGAGTCACTCCTGTAGGAGAATAGGGCTCAGGGAGAGAGGCCAGCACAGCAGGAAAGGCTGGGGAGAAAGGGAGAGGGTTAACCAGGGCCAGCAGCATCACCAAACCTGCTCTTAGCACTCCCGTTCCAGCACTCGTTCTCATTGACAGTGCCTACAGACATCTTTTCATCATTGCAAATGTTGCCAGGGAGAGATGACCAAAATTTTTTGGCTTGCTTCAGCTTCTCTTTCACATCAGTAACCTATTAAATAAGAGAAAAAAAAAGAAACACAAGACATAATCCAGAATACCAAACGCTCATTAAAAGCAAAGAAGGGAAGGTATTTTTTATCACAACAGACGTGTACAGGCCAGATCTTCAGGCTGCATGTTTTGATGGTTGATTTACTTTTTTAATACAAAATTAAACACTGCTCCTCCAACGCATATTATTCATAAGCAAAGCCTTTAACATAGGCACTTCTCTGACATAAAAGCATTGAGGTAATCCACGTCTAGAGCCACGGGCAGATTACACCCCTCAGAGAGCTGAAAACAGCCAAGGAATATTAAGAAACCCTATAAATTAAAAATGGAATACTCTACACTGTGGTACACGGTGTGAAGCACCCGCGTGGCACCAGCAGGACCAGGCACTCACCAGTCGGTCCAAGCTCGTGCCAGCAGCTGTAGTTGGCCGCTCCTCCGGGTTGTAGGGTCTGAAACGAGCACTGAAACCACTTTCGGAGACAGAGCGAGCAGTCCGGCCTTGGGCAAGTGTTTTTGGCTGGCCACATCCCTGGAAAACCTACGTGAGAGAAGGAAAGGATGTTATGAAATGGGAGATCACAAAAGCCTCCCTTCTCCAAGCTCCAACCCAGCCCTGGCCCAAAAGAATACATCAGCTTTATATATACTTGAAAGGGCATTCAAGAAAAAACATATTGATGAGAACAGGGAAACAAAACACATTGAATAAATAAATTCCAAGCGTCCTCCTGGCCCATTTACCTTCTGAGACACCTGCATGCTGTTCTCCTGCATGTTCATGATCGCATCTGAAATTTTGACATCAATGGGGTCCATGACTGATTCAATGTTGAAGGGACCCTCCAGCCTCTCTGCTACCAGCAGCATTGAATCTAACAGAGGGAGAGAAAAACGAAGGTTTTTAATGGAAGAGCTTCATGAATAACAGGTAACAAGAGTAAAAGTTTGAGCACACAGACATTAAACCACCGCGGTGTTGCCTCTGACCAGCACAAATCTCCAGGAAACCTTTTGCTCTGTTCCCAGAGCCTACACCTTCACCAGGCACTTACAGGCTGCCAGCACCAAACCTTGGGCTCATATACATCAAAAACCATGTTAAATGATGGAGAGCCACCGCAGCCTGCCAACAGCAGCCTGTAATCAGCTCCTCCCATCAGAACAAGCATTACTAACACCCTCCACTCTATGCTCATTTATTAAAGGTTGCCTTGTGTCATTTGTTTTTCAAGCCTGCTTTCAAAGCCACTGGCTTCCTCGTGCTGGTTCTGAGCACAAGACATCAACACGCAAGGGTCAAAGATGACCCCTGATACCATCTCTCCCTTGCAGACAGCTACAGGCTTTCTCAGGAAAGCCATGGGATTGCACCTCCCAGCATTACATGGACAACGTGCAGCAGGTGGTCTGCACAACACCGGGGTGAATGCTGAGCACTCAGGATGTATTTGGCACATCTCGAGGCAAGGGGAGATGGAAAGCCCCTCAGCCAACCCCGGGTCAGTCCTCCTGTGCCGACACGCACGTCCTCATCAAATGCATCATTAAACACAGCGGCTACTGAACATCCACTACTTCCTCTGGGAAATTATTACTGGCATTAAGGCTTTCACCCTGCGTTGCATTTACAGCCCCTCTCCAGCTCTCCCCCAGAAGGTGCCTCCAGGTACATGCCTGGTGCTAAGCTCTTGTTTATTCTCACCCATCGCAACCTTAATTTAATGGTAGTTTTCACTACCCTCAACCCCAAAGCATTTGCTGTTCTCATCTCCTGCATCATTTCATGATGCTCTGCCATAAACTCATCTTTTTCCAATTGCATTTAATTCTTCAATTTTTCCTAGCCTGAATGATGAGAAAGGTCAGGACACCACAGCCCCTCCGGCCCCAAGGAGCTCCTCCCTGCTCCTAAGATACGCCTGTTCCCTTCCATTAGGGAGAAATGGGTGTTCCACAGTCAGCCTATTAATCTTGAAAAGTGTTTCTCATGACATTCATCCTCCTCCTAAGTGCAGAAGGTACTTTCAACAAGCAGAAAAATTCTGTGGGCTCTGGTTATCTGTTAAAGCCCTATAAAGAAATTCCAAATAGTTAGTAATAGCTCTGCCTTAGTGCCCAAGTCATGTTAAACTACATTAAAAAAACACACAAACTGGTGACAAATATACAGTTGAGCTATGTGTGCACATAAAATAACAACAATAATAATAATGGTTGTTGTAGTAGTAGCAGTAATAATAATCCAGCACCAAAACCCCCATATGAACAGCATACACCCTCCTAGCCTGTAAAATCCACATTTTAAAGACAACTTAATATTCTAATGCTTTGTAGCCCACTCTCACTCATGCAGCTCCACCAAGGCATGGGTTTTTAGGGAGTGAACCCTGGGAGGAGCTGGAGCCCCCAGGAAAGCCCCTCACTCTGCTCCACAGGCACTCACCACCAGCATCAGTGACAGAGCTGCTGCAGGGCATGGCTGCAATTCAGCCCTCGGGGACTACAAACAGGTCTGAACTAAATGCATTAAAAAAACAAAACAAAACACACACACCAAAAAACCAAGGGAAAAAAAAACAGGAAAAAAGAGAAGGTAATAACAAATGAAACAAAGAGTCTTAGACTGTATTGTGGTGGGCTCCAATAAAGTGATGCTTCAAATCTCTGAGTAATGACTGCTAGCATGAATATACCATTGTGCCGGAGGAGAGAAAAATGCTTTTGATGTGCTACCAAATGGAGACTTTTGTAAACAAGTGGAGCACAACTTAAATGTGTTCATCATTGTCAAAGCTTTTGGGGTTTTTCACGCGCATAAAGAACATCCCGGTGCAGTTTGCAGGAAGCAGCTCATTTCAAATAAAAATATTATGAATAGGCAGATAATAAAACACACAAAATGCACAGGTTTTTTTTTTTTTAAAAAAAAAAAAAAAGGAGAAAAAAATCATTCCATTTTGTAACTACTTAATTCTCCAAGTGGCCAGGAAAGGCCACAGATCAATAAAGTGTTTGTGAAAGACTGAAAGGAAACATAAACCCCAATTCTTCTGGCTGTTTGGCATCTTTGTAAACTTTGAGCCGGGCAGGCCATCCACAAGACCATGGGAATGTAGAGCGAATTGGGCCCTTTGTTAGCAGGGGTGCCATGGCGTTCCCACTGTCACAGCCCAGGAATGCAGCCTCTGCTCTGACTGCCCACGGAGCAAACGCATTGGGCCTCCAGCAGAGCCGCCAGAGCTGCCGAGGAAGGACAAGGAAAGTCATAACTGCAGTTGGGACGGACACAGGCAAGGAGCGCTAAATGGAATAAACCTAAACCACCAATAAAAAGCGGGGAGGGGAGAACGGGGCTGAGCGTGGGGGGCTCTCCCTCGTGTGCACTTCTGATTTTGGAGGCATCCTGGAAACTTGTGCCGCCCCCCAGGAGCTGCCTGCTGTCCCCAGGGGCTGCCTGGTGTCCCCACGGGCTGGCCGCCTGGTGTCCCCAGGGGCTGGCCGCCTGGTGTCCCCA